>JAMKCH010011191.1:0-56859 GCA_023653785.1 Ophioderma brevispina | reverse complement strand
TAGGCTGTGTATACAAGTGGACCCTGCAGCAAAAAAAAATACATAGGTACATGACAACCATAAAGGTAAAAATTAAGATTTTCGTGATTTTGCAAAATCAACGACCTCCCGAAAGTATCACGCCGTATTACGATACTCAATTTCAAGTAACATGTTTTTCATTAAAAAGGGGCCGACTCGCCAACTTATCCTCGCTGTTTCGAAAGAAACACAACACATGAGACGGCTACAAAGTACAAAGGTAGCCATTTAAATGCAGTATGTATTCGGTCTTTAATGTGATGGATTAAAATGTAGTGGTGAATTTACGAAATGAAACCACACGGCTCAAAACACACATCTGTCCGAACACTGGCAGTGTCCGATAATTGGTAGGACTACCCTACCTGTTATTTAATGGTAATATTGACAGAGAACAAAACTAAACAAAGGAAGATGTCAAGGAGGCGGCATAAACCCTATTTGAATGAGAGGTCAATAATCAGTGGCGTAACCAGGGGGGGGGGGGCAGGGCGGCAGTTCCCACTGTGGGGAATTCTTGCCCCATGAAAAATTAGTGATTTAAATAGGCCATATACCTATACTAACAAAATTTTATTGCTTGCCCCCTGGAAATATGTGCCACCCCCCCTCGCCCCCCTGAAAATAAAAGCTGGTCGACACTGCTCAATCAGTGGTGTTTATGTATATTGTTTGTGCACACACAGAAATGCATAAATTATAAAAGCCATGGCATGACATAGCCAAGCGGTGTTTGCAACAGAAAAAAAAATACTGAAAACCAATTCAGTAATGTTGGTTGTGTTCTTTGACTCTGTGGATAGACTCACATTCGAGTCTCAGGTACGGCCTAACAGCAACGTAGGCTTTTATAAAAATTAACTTACCAACAATGGTATAATCATTGGTGAATATATTTTGTCCAACAAGTTACTATTGGTTTTGTAGCATATATCGGAATCGGAGTCGTATCAAATGCATTTTATTGCATTGCCAGCATGACCACAGATCACTAACAGGGAGACTAAGTGCAGGCGACACGCTGAACGTTGTCCATCAAGACCCAAGAGAGTATGCGGAATCATGAAATAGTGTATATGTACAGCTTAAAGCTGCCAGTTACTTTAGAAGTTTACAACAAAAGGTGGACAAATGTCTGAGTTCGGTCAGTGTATTTGCACGTCGAGTATCGAAATAGTATAAAAACAAACAAAACCATTCAACGTACCAACAACATTTACAGGCACGCCCGTGGTAGATATTTGGATGTGTACACCACTAAATAATCGGCCCATTGAAAACGTTAATTTGCCCCAGCCAACATTCCCAGTTGGGGCCCATGTGGGTAAATTACGGTTTTAGGTGGGCAAGTCATGAGGGCCCCAACATTGGCAAAATCGCTGTTTATTGGCCCCATGTGGGGCTACTTGGGTTTTGTCCACCGGGCCTCGATTGGCCCCATGTGGGTTTTCCCAGTTGGTTGAGGTGGGTACTACACGGGTACAATGTGTGTTCCCTATAGGTTATCACTTTCGGGGTTTTATGGGCTTCCCCGAGTTGTACCCATACGGTTCAATGTGGGCCATCGGGGCTTGCATGGGCCCAAGATGGGAAATCAAAAATTGATTATTGCACCCTCCCTCATTGATGCGGAAAAAACATTAAGTGGCTCACAAGTGGGTGAAAAACAACCACATGTATGGTTTTTTGTTTATCAGCTAAAAACATCTCCCAAAAAGATGGGAATAATTGCTGAAGTGCAATGAAACAAGAATGTTCCGTTTAATTTTATGAAGGGTTTATTTTTAATATGATTATGTATGTTTATGGTGTTTTCAAAATGTTAGCTTGCTAACAACCATCCTTATCTAAAAGGTGTCATCAAAAGTGGGAAGTGATAAAAAGTAAATAGATACAGTTATTATAGGGCTTGTCTGAGAATAATTTATTTAAAAAAAATACTTAAAAATACACATTATGATCAAAATTAGCATTTTACAGCAGAAAAAAATACAGGTAATCTGAGACCACGCCCATATGGGTGAGCCATGTGAAGCCACCTGTAGCCATGGCCCCCCCAATCAACCAAATGGGGCCAATATAAAAAAACCCTTGAGAACCCCATGTCCGAGATCCCATACAGACCCTTGAATAACCAATGGAACCATTGGGGGTGCCCACTTGTAACCCAAGCCAAATATACCCATTAGAGCCCACACGGATCCACCCTGGGTTGCCCACTTGAATCCCTAGCCCACATTCAACCCACCTTGACCATGTTAAACCCATGTGGGCCCCAGAAGGGCATGATGGCTGGGGCATAAAGTGAAGCTGATTTCCTTGGATTGTGGTCGTGTAGCAAGCTCGTTCAAAAAAGGGACTGTCCGGAAGGGTATCTAATTACCAATAATCAAGTTCTAGTCCGCTAGGGGAATCAAATTCAGTTGTGATTGGGATGGTTCAATGATAATTATACAAATAGGAAAGCAAAAAAACACTGAGGGTATTTTCTTGCAGCAGCACCCGCAGCCCAGCAGCACAAGTGTCATTTCCCCTTATATATTGGCTTATTTTAGAGGTATATCTTTTATTCATGTATTGAGAAAGGTCCCTCAAGGGGGATAATTCACTTGCAAATTGGTCCCATTAGGTATTTTCACTGAAAAGTAGTTATAATGTCACCAATGAAATGGTTCCCGGTAGGCGGTTATTTTCAATGAAATTGGTCCCGTTGGGATCACCTTCAGAACCCCTAGACCGAGCATGGGTTACCCCACCGAAATCCTGAAGCTGTCATTAAAAGTTGAAAAATCCTACGTGAGTTTGAAATATAACACCGATTACAGGCATTGCCAGGTTGGGACACTTGAGTGAGATTCGTAACAATAAGGCAAATTGTAACCATTAGGCACGGAGGGGCATTTAGGGTCTCAGCCTTCATGGTGTTATCTTAGTGCAGAGACTGGTGTATTCCTTTTTTCATTTTATTGATTGAAAGCGCCAGAACGTTTGGTTGACTCAAGGCAAGTATTTCTTGCATACTCCCACTAAGATTTTCTTGGTTTCGTTCTGTTACATTTTTCCTCTCTAATCTTGAGTTTTACCAGTCTTCGGGAGTTTGTTTTTCTGGCTTTGTTGCGTACGGTCTTGATTTTGCGTAGCTGTTTTTTTTATTTCTGTGGGTTAATGCGTTGGAGTGATGGTTCTTCCTACCAGCCATTTTGCTAGGTATGTGTGTCCATCCATAGCTTGGTATTCCATCCTAAAGTAGACCATATTTCATCAACACTATAGTTATTTTGATTTGTGTTTATTTTCTCATCAAGACATTTTATCTCCTGTTTGAGTTCATCAAATTGTTTTGTTGTACAAAAAGATTTTTCTCGTTTTGACTTTGTGTTTGGATGGTTGGTCTCAGTGTTCATGTTAAAAGTGCCTAGAAAATGGTTAAGTTTTTTAACATCCTGGATTCAAAGAGTGTGTATCCCAATCTATGTCACCAAGGCAAGGTTAAAATCCCCGGCCAGACAAACAATGGTCCCTCCTCAGTAGGTTTAGGTTTAACTTTTGGCAGTGATTGTCTTATTTGGTTTGGTTTGGATGACGATTTTAAAAAGAACCAAATAGGATTTTTTACTACCAGTCATCTGAATGGAGCCAGATACAATTCACAATCTTGTCGTCAAGCTCAGTAATGAATACCAAACGATATCGCCATGTATGGCAACAAAGGACCCCACACCTTTTTTTTTCGCAACCGTCTTTACGAAAGAAAAGGAATAGTTCTTCGCGAGAAAAAAAACAGAAGTGCGAATGAAGCTGTCAACCAACCTCTAAGTGCAATAACGACTTCTGGATGAGGTTTTCGAGCCAGTTGTCAAAAGTCTCTTTCTTTGAACGTAGGCCTTGACAGTTATTAAAAACAAACCAGAAGTGGTATTCTTTCTTTTGGTGACGCTTTAACACGTTGCTGCAAAAGTTGGAATAAAATAATTTTACCCACTTTTTATGGAAGGATTCTTAAAGTGCTGAGTTATTTATGATATCTGGGGGTATATCGACCACTACAGGGTGAGTCAGAAAACGGAAACCCACGTACGTCCCCATATATTGTAAAAAAGTCAGAGTGCCAGCATTTTGTTATGCAATAATGTGAAAAGCTGTTCCAGATTTGATTGGATCGTGTTCCATTCTGAAACCAAAGACCCGTCGTTTGCAGTTAAGGAGAGGTTGTGGCTATAAACGTAGATGGAGTCATCAGATGTGTTGTATTTTGAAGATGGTGCACTGTCTAATCGTTCACGTCATGTCAGATGTATACAAGAACTTTTGCGGCAATCAACTTTTCCACACTAACACTCTTGTAAATGGTTCATAGTCTTCATTCAAAAGTAACGTCTATGACCCTGCCTTCTCCTGATCACTTAGAGCTGAAAACACCAATCTGCTCATGGTTTGGAATGTTGTCCCCTAAAAGAAACAAGTCCAGTCTGCTTAATTGTCACCTTAGAGGCCATTCAACTCCAAGCCAATTCCGGCAACTCGATTGCCAAGACGGAAACGATTAAGAAAAATACCACACACGTCTGATTGACGTTTTTGTAATCAAAACCTTCTCCTTAACTGACAAAACAATATTGGGTCAGAAGAACAATGGAACCAAATGGAATCTGGACAAGCTGTCATACTTTTAAGGTGCTGTCCCGGGGATGCGTGGACCAGGGGAAGAGTTGAAAAATGGTCCCTGTGTTTAACAGCCCGTAACTTTTTAAGTACACACGGGAATTGAATTATCTTTTAACAGAGCGTATTATGACACTTTTGACGGCATTGCTCTGTAATTAAGCTGCACTCTAATTTTTAACAATATAGGGGGCGTCTTTTGGGTTTACTTTTTAGGCCTCACCCTGTACTATGAACGTAGTACCACAAGTAACCTTTACAAACTGGGACCTGAGTCTGAAAGGAAAAGGGGGGTATTTGAACAACAGATTTAAGGATTTGTTACATGAGTTTTCACTCAGTTCATTTCTTACATATATAACACATTTTTGGGTGAGTTCGTGATCGAAATGTTCAATATTACTGTTGTAAAGGTCACTCAATCGATCACTAACATCGAGTATGGCTCACCCATGGCATGAATCAGTGCGGTCAGACGTCGCGGCATAATGACCACAAGGGTGTTATGATTTTTTTTTTTTTTCTTTTTCATGGGCAGAGCGTCCCATCCATCGGTTCAGAGGCTGAGCTAATTTCGTAGTGTTGAGAAGATGGCCCATGTACTTGATGGTTGGCCCAAGGCATCTAGCATGCCGCTAGGGTTCAAATCAGGGAGCAAACAGGCCCCTGGTATCTGCTCAAGCCCTCTGCCTAAAGGTGCCAACGAGAGATTTCACATATAGGTGTCCCTAGAAAATCGAAAGTTACTTTTTGTGCCCCTCCTGAGCAAAGCTTCATTCAAAAATATCTTCATCTGAAAGGATTAAGCTGAGAAATGTTTCTTTGGTACAAATTTTGAAATTGTTCTAATTTTTGTATTGGAGCAAAATATGAAATTCAGCCCATGTTTTACATGAAATAAAGCAAATTCAAATCACCTTTTTCTGTCCTTTATGACATTTCTGTAGCAAGCACCAAGGTAAAGAAATCTAGTGAGGTCTAATCTATATGAATTACTATTATGACAAATATTTGGGTGCCTCAAAATCTCTCGGGTGACTACCTTTAAGAGAAATTGTTCACTAAAGCGGCCTTTGCAGCATGGCGTTGTCGTTTGCAGCCGCAAAGTGTGTGCATTAAAACCTTATTGAGGTGGCAAGTTCATGTGGTCTCCAGAAGTCCAGGTTACACGACGGCGCACTCGTTTACACGGTTCATTGCGCACCAAGTGACGTTTTCCCTCCATAATGAATACCCGCCATAACATCATGAGGCCGCCACCATTTTGAATCGATTCTGAATGAGCAATCGGAAGGATTCTATAACGTAACGACGAACCCTTTGTCTTCCATCTTGTTGGTCAAGGATTGTTTGTGTAGCGGCGCGGCTCTCGTTCACAAAAACAACATTTGCCCAGTGTCCGAGCGTAATCGTCTGGCCAAGTGGCACGTAACTGGGTGCACCTGCCCGTAGTTGAGGGGGAAAAGTTTAATAAGTCTGGGAAATTTTCCCTCTCAGGGGGTCAAAAAGGCCATTTTTCCCGGTCAGAGGGCTAAAAAAGGTGATGTAGCAATATTTGTGCAATTTTTCCCGGCAAAGTCGTCAGGGGGGGGGGAACTGCCTCCCTGCCCCGCTGTATTATGTGCCACTGTCTGTGCTACAAGCGCGCCAAAGGCAGAGCAATCAGCGGTGAACGGTTTTTTGTTATTTGTCTTGCTCGGTATAACCATAATGAAAGCAATCTCCGATTTACAGGTTGGCGGGAAACGTGATTTCATAATGTCTCTCCACTCAAAAGACGAAAAGACGCTCCTTGCCTGTGTTTGGGATCTAAGGCATAGATTAAGCAGTCGGCAACCATCTCGTCTGGTAGTCACTCGTGACTTAGTCCTGCGAGATTTCGTTGGCCCCTCAAGTGAACCACCTCTCGATGATTGTCTGAGGATTTACAGACCGAACTCTGCGAGTATCCCGAGGAAATCAGCGGACTTTAGGGTTGTGAAGAAAAATATTCACCAACCTTATTGGAGGAACAGTGTAGTAGAAAAAAAAGTGTGTTGTATGATATGTACAGCGCTTAGTACTTTTTGATGTAGCGCTTTATAAGTCATCAATTCTTATTATTATAATTATTACTATAAATTTTCTTAAGGTAGTCATAGTTTCGAGCTCTGGTCTGTGATGGTCACTACCAATTGTATCGCCCATATTATTGACTCGTATTGTAAATACATTGATGAATAGATAATTGAGCAAAATTGATACCAGTTTCACAAGATGAAAAAAAACCGATCATGTTGGGGTCACCCACATTTAATAGGTATGTAAAACGTATTTATTAATCAAAAACAATATTATTATTAATATTAATATTCTTATATTAAGTATAGTACATTTTAAATAGAGGAAAACAACACCAACGACAAAAAGTGCGAGTGTGTGTGCAAATAAGAGCTTATAAACAAAAGCGCAAAACACCCGGACTTCTATGTCATAATGGACAGCAAATGCAACAAAAAGTTGTATGTCACTTCTGTTTACGTCTTTATCGTCATTATTCTACCAGATCCAGATAGCAGACCATGAGTACGGTACACCGCTGCTTCTATCGCCGATTTTATTGCCGTGTCGATAAAACCGTTTGGATGATTTGTATGTTCTCCAGCGAAAGATAAGGTTCCCTGAGGACGAACAAGGTGGTACAGTAGGATAAGTATAGGATAAGGAGGTAAGGCCGCCCAATGCCCAAGACGTAGGATCAAGACTCCATTTCTTACCAATTCCCTTCAGATAAGCATCCCGAATATGTCACGTGTATTGTAGCAAGATCTTTCAAAAGGCGTTCAGGCATCATCGTCAGGAAAGACCTATAAATTTAGCCGAATCACCTCATATGGTATGATCCAAGGACTTACACCCAGACCGGAATCAAGAATGACATGAATTGGGTTAACATAGATCTTGATGGTAATCAGTTACTGTGTTACCTCCATAGATACCTTCATCTTCCCAAAACGGCCTTTGAACTGAACGAGCACAATCTGTTAGAAATCACATGTAATTAATGCTCCGGAATGATGTTTGTTTATCGGCATTCAAGACCGGGGAGAAATTAATGAAGTTTGTGGATGTAGCAGTTGCTGTCGCAGTAAATAGGTCTCCGAAATTGCCACGTCTCCTCCGGGGGAGGACGGGTATCGTGTAAAACGACAGCCATTTCCATGTTCTACAAGATTGACTCGTGCATTAAAGTGATATTGGTTTCAAAGAAGGAAGGAAAGCCTTTGGTAGCAAGATCATTTCCACTACAATCTCATACAATCTGTAAATAATACGAATAATGATTAAAATGGATATAATAATTAAAAATAATGACTCAGCATACTGCATTAAACATCAAGAACAAAAAATCATTATGATAATAAATCATCAGATCACCATCATCACCATTCACACATCATCATCATCATCATATCATCATCATCATCATCATCATCATCATGTATCATCATCATCATATCATCATCATCATCATCACAGACCGCAAACCCTCCGATTGAGCCGGGAGCTTACCGATAAGAGGCTAACCTCCCCGCCCTTAAAGCATATTCCCTATCCTCCCGATAATTGAATATACATAAATTCGATTTTGAAAATAAAATTCGCCAGTTACCAGCGTTTACATGCCTTATCTGTTACCATCTGAGTGTTATAAAGAATTAAAAATAGCCTAAGTTCTTGTGCCTCTATTTCTTTCATGTTTTAATAGAAGATATTCAAGTGCGTACAAATGTGTAGTTAAAGTAATATTTATATGGGTCATAAGGTCATCAAAAATACGCCTGAGTACCTATGCGCCCAATACTACAATATGGACGTACGCGAGTGGCAGTCTTTGGTTTGACGTAATGTTGGTGCTTACGGAGTGACTTAATCTATTGTTGCGTGATCAAAGTTTAAAAAACCAAAACAATGTCGGCTCGGAACGCAAAATCAGTGGGAAAAAAGCCTCGGAAACAGCGAAGAATGGTCTCAAAAGTTAAAAAAAGGATACTCTGTGGAATGGCCGTATATAACAAAATCACATTGTTTTTGCACGATTTGCAAAGACAACATGTAAGGTAAGATTGACATTTGCAAATGGGCAAAAATGCAGAATTCTTGCAGTCATGGCAGTAGTCACTCATGTATGTACCATTTTTTCAAAGTTCTGGGAATGATCATTTCTCCCCTTTCAGTATCAAAATGAACTGTTATAAATGAAAATTGTGATTGAGTTTATCTTCGATCTTTTTTGCGGATAAATTTTTAGCTAAAACTCTTGCAGTGATCTGGAGGAATAGTTGCAGAGAGCTTTCAAAAGCCCCAAAAAGGCCAAAATCCAGGAGCTCCAGGGGTGCTGCCCCCTGGACCCCTCCGGGGCGTTGCCCCTGGACCCAACCAGGGGCCCTAAAAGCGGTCCCTGGACCCCACAGTGTAAAGCTTAGCGCAAGGCGCTACGCATGCCGCGCTTTGCGCGCACATCTCAAACCTTCAAATAATTCCTCCCTCGAGAGTCATCTCCCAATGAGTTGGCAGTCTTGTCATCATCATAATCATCATCAGCATCATCAACTTATCATCAATTCAGTGCAACCTATAATATTAAGGCATAAAGAAGGCATATTACTTGTTTCCAACACCGTATGAGTCGTATTCTTCTGAAAAACGCCAAGGTTGAAAAAGGCTTCTTCAGACGTCAGTAGGCCCAAATCATTGCAAGGTCTCATTTTGAAAGTGCAGTTTCTTCCTTTAAATATTCCTGCAAATGTATATTTACTAAATTACAAACATTTTTAAATTTTGTATTAGTACTTTTATTTTGCTTAGTCAAAAACATATTTTCAGTAAAAAATAGTTGACACCAGTGGTACAGAGAGGGCACTATAGGGTAATTTAGTACATGTTTTTGTCGACAATGCTTTCTTAATTTGACTTCCACTTCGAGGAAGATGTAGCATTTCTTTAAATTGATGCTAACACTGAACACTTAATTTTCTATTCATTTCTTTGCTTCTTATGTTAAGCCGAAGTTCCTGCATTCAAGGACATCACTTGGTGGGTTTATGCGAGAAACAAATTTTAAAAAAAGAAAGCAATGACGATTTGCGCAAAACCATGAAATGCAACGGTCACCTTGAATGGGAAACATTTTCTGGGAACTTAGCACATCGCGCACGCGAAACTGCGCTGAATCCAATGCCGGATGCAGTTTACCTGCATAAACTTCCTACCCCATGTTTCAGGAGGGTTGAGAATTTGCAGGTTTTTTTTTCATGAATTCAAGATTTTTGTTTTGTTTCAGATTTGCACAATTTATTATCACCTATTTTAGGGCCGTTTTGGTTATTTAACGCTGTTGTTTTTAAGGCTTTTGTGTCAATATAAGGATTTCCCAATGACTGCATTTTTGTTTCTTCTAAAATAAGTTCCATTAAGTCCAGAAATATAAGATTTTCAAATATTCCAAACGTTTGTGGGGAGATATCGTTCTGCAGATCACGTACTTTCCGGGTCACATCCATGTACTGCATTAGTGTGCCAAGAGGTTACACCAATAATTGTACAAGCTTTCTTCTAAAGTTAAGGTGGTTAGTGTATTTGTTTTTTGCTTTGTTCTTGTTTTTTTGTGCGGGGGGGGGGGGAGAGAACAGACTTTCAGTGATTATATAAAACCTCAGAATACCTTAGCACTATAACACATAGTCAAGCAGGCAGTTCTCATTGAAGAGCCACCCTCTTTGATTGCATTTTTGGATCACTGACACGAACGAGGTAATATGTACGCGTTACATAGAACAATCTGTTGCAATCATGACGGGATAGATTTGAATATTCGTGATGTTCTCAACTTCAATGACGGCCGATGATTTTGAAGAAGTTGCATATTGAGCAGTGTGGCCTTAGCTTGCTTCTCTTTATAACAACAACCGAAACAAAAATGAGAGGAGGGCGAGCGAATCTGAAGGAGGACTTTGATAATTATAAAACAACGGACTCCAGGTGATCCAAATATGGTGAAGTACCAATCCGGAGTGGTTTTATATAACTTCAAACTGTGTTTACCCGTTAAGATGCGCTGATTGAATTTAGATGAGGGCGAAAATTTACTAACTATAAAAAAAAAATCAATTTTGAAAATTGTCAAACGTGCCAGTAGTATCTAATTAAAGCGCCACTGGCACATTTCACAATATGAAATTTCTCCATTTGCTCTCAAATGATAGTCGAGGACATTGGAGAATGGAGATATATTTTCACATAAAAATAAACCATACCCCAAAACAGATAGGATATGATATGAGGTTAAAAGGACTCTGTGTGTATATTACATGGAATATTTTTGACTCGTACTCACTGATATAAAACCACAAAGATTATAGACAGACCAAACAGGGAACTTAGCGTGGGAAAAACATGCATACGGCCGTGGCCCTGGGTATTCTTGTGTTTAAACGCCATTTCGAGTCTGTGAATTATTAAAATTCGTTTTTCTGTTTACCAAGGACGGATTTGGCATAAATCTTGGGTGAGGGCTGTGTATATAAAAAGCACTTACAGAAACATGCAAAAGTATCGTTTTGATAAATTTGAGGGCGCACATTTTCAAATGTGCCAGTGTCTCTAATCAAATAAACCCCCTTCAAAATGTTTGGTCAGCGAAGTGAATTCATGACTTGAAAAGATCGCATTTTATCATTTAAAATCGGGAATCCCGATCTTCTTTTTTTTTAAAGATCTTCAAAATTTTACCCTGTTATTTACACCCTCCATATCTCAAAATGTTAAAGGATGCAAGTGTGACATCATCAAGATGGAAAACATGTCACTGTTGGCTAGGAAAACCATTCAATCGACAATTCATGCAGACTCTTTGCAAGGTTATGGATGCAAGGGACTATTTTCTTACGGCCTGAAAAACTATAGTAACTCTTTACAATTGGAGAATGAAGAACATGGTATAAATGCCTGCGTAGTGGGATGTGTATTGGTGGTGGAACTTTTTCAAAATTACAGTATTCAGATTACTACTTTAAGCTATAAGAATATGACCACTGCCAATTCTCTAGATTGACAATATTATATATATTAGAGTTGCAACGAAAATAAGTTAAAGTAAATTCTGAAGAATGAGATAAGGAAGGACTACAGCGCATTCTATACTGACTTTTTATTAGTAAAGCAAAGCAATAACAATTACAATTCAGCCAAGAGAGTGAATGATGTTTTTATGCAATAAATTGGAGCATTAGTCAATATAGAACAAAATACATGTTGCGTGCATTGGGTAGCCTGAATGTTTGCACATAGTCACGTAATTCGCTGGGTAGTGCTCCTATCAAGTGAAAATACAAGGCTATAGGCTAGTTTTTTAGCAGGTGTTACCGATGTTTAGTGGTAGAAAGATACTGCGGGGGTATGGGGGGGGGGGGTTATTGGTTATTGAATTCGTATTTTGTTTTAAAGGCCATTTTATTTAGTGGTTGTCTACATATTTTAGGTTGGGGGTTAAAAAACATATTGCATTTTTGTGAAAATAAACACACCCTACAGTATAATAAAGCTCAACCGCAACATTATATAGTCCAGCTTATAATGACTATAGGAAACATGGGTGGTATTTAAATTATATCTACCTTATTTATTCACTGAAAACTCTTCAATGGAGAGTTTCCTCTCTCCATGTGGTTGGGTCGAACCTAAAACTCTAAAGTTGTATATACTTCGAATGTCCTTAGTTTCTTTCCATGAGTACGCCATGTATTTTATTCTGATTGATGAATTCCTTGGTGCAGATTGAAGTGATCAACGTATGCCTTAGTAAACCTGAAACAAGATTGCGTGCACAAACAGGAAATCATAATTATGTGAAATGAATCTGAAAATAACACAAAGTTAGGGACAGCACAATGACATAAAGGGATATGGGATTTACGTGGAAAAAACTTAGAAACATGATTAACCCGAAAGATACTTAGTTTGCATTAAAAAACAAAAACACAAACCAAAACAAAAACACACCACCCACTACCCCAAACCAACCCCAAACAACAAAACAACGACAACAACCAACCAACCCTTGAGCCGAAGAAATTCCGCTTTTGGCTACGATCCAAACATTTATGTCTCCTTGATGATATCTAGATAATTAGTGTCGCTTGTGTTCTCTATAGTTAGATGAAGTTTCGTAGAATATGTCATCTCACAAGTAACAGATATGTTGCACACAATGTTGTTTCAATAGAAATGTGCGATGAGCAAATGCGGACCGTAGAAACTCCCTTCATTGCTATCGCTGATTTGCCCATGACATGGAATTAGTTGAGTATACTAGTACCCTGTATCAAGTATCATCCAAAATTCAGCCATGGGTCCTTTGGCAGTGTGGTAAGCTGTACATAAAGCCAAATCCCCCGCAAATTACTCTTCTCACAGTAGAATTTGACCTCATAGACGTTTGACCTGAATATCCAAATAATCTTTGTATCAAATGGACATGACGGGACTCTTTAAAACATTCCATAAAATATGTAACAAATTATAGATCTTACTTGTGTGTATAAGGGTATTCCTCATAGCATCAAGGTCAACATAAAACCTGTTGTTTGGTCTCGGTAGGTGAAGTTCGTCCCCCAATTCCCCCAATACGGTTACTGGCTTCTAGGATTGACCTTTGTAACGAAAAGGCAATGGCATTGAAAATTACTACATAGTTGGGTCATTTGGAGCATTTCCGTGACCGTGGAGAGCAGGAGATTCATTTCTCAGTGGATTTGTCTTATCTGAAGTTAATGAACAAATTTAGCGGGGGTGCCCCCTCGTGAAAGCGTGGGCGGAATCCAGGAGGGGGAAATTCATCATACAGGGGTCAAAAAGTGAAAAAGGCTTTGACTGCTGATAAAAAGGGCAAACCAAAGGGTTATTCGCCTGTTTACAAGGATTAAAAAAGGTATAGTTTGTACAACTTAAAATTATGGATTATGGAGATATAACACAAAAATCGTCAATGTCAAAGGTCATCCGGAAGGTTAAATCTTAAATATTGCCCCTCGATTTCTTCAAAAATGGGCTCAAATAAGTTCATCTTTACTCAGAGACGCAAACAACAAACATTTTGCATCGTCCAACATATTTTTAAAAAATTCGGAGATCAATAGCGGTTCAATGGGGTGAGGTTGACCTTGTTTGTATTATCGCGTAAACAAGACAAATTGAGATGGTCAAACACCCTTTTGTTTTTTTTTTTTTTTTGTTTTTTTTTTTTTTTTTTTTTTTTTTTTTTTTTTTTTTTTTTTTTTTTTTTTTTTTTTTTAACCTTTTTAAAATTCTGATTTGAAAAGGTTAAACCATTTTGAGATAAATTTTTAAAGACATTGTGCACTCTTAAAGCTTTTAACCTTTGGTGATGACCGTTGACATTTAACGAATTTTGCCTTATACCTTGGTAACCATTTACATTGTAGGTTAGTACAAACTATACCTTTTTTAATCCTTGTACAAGACGAACACTTTCGTTACCCTTAAAGCATCCAAAGCATTTTTTCATTGTTGGACCCCGTATATGAATTTTCCCCCCTCCTCGATTCCATCCACCACTTTCTCGAGGGGCATCCCCTCTACATTTGTTCATTAACCTCATAGAAGACAAATCCACTGAGATGCTCTGCTTTCCACGGTTCACGGCATTGCACCAAAGGACCCACAACTAACATGGGATACTATTAGTTATCCCCTGTTGGTTCACACAATACGGAAAGTATAGTTTGTTTCCAATATCACATGAGGCGAAAACCGGAAAAAATCTATGTTTGTTTTGGCAAAACAACCATAGATAGTTTTCCGTATTACGTTGAGAACAAACAGGGGGGGTAACGAATTTATATGTAGTTCGACATGTGAAGTGTAAGCCTAAAAGTAATTTTTATTCTGGATAGCACCAGCTACACTACAGATCCAGAAAGTTTCAGTAGGTCACCAAGTCTAGCCTGTTCCTTAGGAGGCTTAGAATGTACAAATCAACAGTGGACTATTTACACAGCAACATGTAAATTCGGTCATATCTGAGCCTCATACATACAGTTTTCTCCCAATCCCAACAAGGCAGGTTAGACAACCGATGTCATGGCAACATAGTTTGGTATTTAGTGCACCCGTCATGAGAGTTGAATTCTGCAGATTTAGTTGCACTGTAGTAGGGAAAAATTATAACTTACCTCTTTGAAATACATTGGTTAACATTTCTACCCAAAACACAGGAGAATTTGAAAATATTTGTGTGTACATGAACTTGAAAGAACATAGAGAAAATATTGTTGCGGATTGCCAGCAGCAGTCACAACAATGTGTTGAACAAAGAGGCATATGGATTGTGTTCTTTAGAAGGGCTGGACCAACAGTCTCTCCACAGATGCACAAGGGCATTAGATCTAGAAATTTGATGCATTGTGTAAAGTAGGACCGGCACTTGGTGTAAGCATTACGCAACACGGGCTCATATCAAGTGGTAATGAAAAATTACTCTGGTAAATACGAGGAAAATTAACCAATCAGCATTCACAATCATGTCTACTAAATGATTAAAACAAATAACTAAGAAATACCATTTTAAGAACTGACAAATCTAGAATTAAGTATGACAGAGGCATTGGGGTCAAAATTTGATGAAACCTTAAGATTCTGGACACTTGACAGCATACTGATTACAATACTACTTTTTCCAGATTGTCGATATTGGTTGGAATGGATCGGGGCACAGATCATGATTTATAAAACGACTACCCTGTTGTCCGGCCCGTCTTTCAGAAGTTGGAAGCTGAGCCTGCTATTCCCGCACCTATTACGATTACGTGCTTAGGTCACGTGTGTAGGTAATCCATGTTTTTTGCAATGTTAAAAGAGTGGTCAGTGTTAGAATATGATGTTATATAGCTTTGCCTCACAGCAAACGAACAGGAATATGAAACCTACAAAAAAATAAATATTTTATACAGTCTTGTTACTAAGTAGTTCTTTTATTCAAAATAATTATAATGGCCCGTATCTTCAAACGATGTTTAACGCTAATCACTGGCTTAAATCGCAATTTAAACTCCCGCTAAAATAAACGCAAACTCATCAAAAGCATGTGAAATTGAAACGCTGTTAAGTTTTCAGCCGAACATCGTTAAATATGTCTAAAGCGTTGTTAAACTTAGACTGGGTCCGGGGGTGTTTAAGGGGCGTTGTTTAACCTACCACACTTTCATCAAGTGCCTGATATTTGCAGCTATATGTGATACTGGTGGGTAAACCAGTGTGGTTTCTCGGTTTCTCTTATCTTTTTTTCTAAGTCCTCAGTGATTTCTTCTTGTAATTTGTTCATCTGCTTCGATTGTATGCTCGTGTGTATCACTGAATTAAATTGTTAAAACTTGATAGGCATATGTCTTTTCTTCAAATAAAGTAAAAAACATACAAATACACCTGATCCAAACAAGAGTTGTCTCTTAATTACGACCCCCCGGTCTTGAAAGTAGTAGAAACCCCTTGGTTGGATGAGTGTTAAAGCAATATTGGCACATTTTGAAGAGCGCCACCCCCAATTTTCAAAATTGGATATTTTGCACAGTTACGTTGGTATAAGTCTAGGAAACTATACCTAGCGAACGAGAATGCTAAAAAATGAGGATTTATCACAAATAACGCATTTTGTCATATAGCATGGAATCCTAGATTGGACTTAACGGCAGAGAGCTGGACTGCTAGTTTCTGGACCGTCCATGATGAAATAGTGCCACCTCGAGACAATAACCTCTAACTTGACTTGCCGAACTATTAAACAAAAACTACAAGGGATGAGCCGTAGACACGTACATGGCGCTATTTCCCGGCTATTCACATTGGAGGCGGTTTCCCAGCAGCCGTTATTTGAATTATTATCGGGGAAGCCCCGATAATAATATTCTAGTACAAAATTACTTTGTTTGTGGCCACATGAATTTTCGAGGCTTTACCATTCACGGTATAGTCTCTGTCTCGTGACATTACATGATAATGAAAAGAAAAAATTATGCCGTCAAATCCGTCGAAAGTTGGTAGTGGATTAACCTCGCTGCAAAAAGCGCAATTTATAACGGTCATTTGATTTAAAAAATTGTGCACTGGAACTATTTCCCAATCAACTAACGAGGCAAATTGCAGTTTTTCCAAATATGACTGCCGGGGCCAATTTCCCTCTCTTGTCAATCTCTCCCACCTTCCTGATCATCTGGATGGAATTAAATTCCTGTGTGTGTGTGCCCTTACAACATCACGGAGCTTTATATTTATATTGTCGTATTTGCAGAAGGAAAACGATATGGAAATCTGTGACTCCTTGTTATAAATTCTAAGCTTTCTACAAAATTGTTGAATACATTTTCAATCTAAATCTTAAATATAGATCAATGGTGCCTGGATTTATAGTGTGTTTAGGGGTTTGGCAGATACAGTGTGCTATGAGACCAACAAAAGATCACTGAAATGGGTGGGGAGTGGTGTGAGGTTAATTGTCCATGTTTGGAAAGTATGTGTATGATGGGTTTAGCACTTTAAGTAATGCTTTTATCTGCTCAAGTTCATATTTTGACAAATACAGAAAGAAAGAAAATAGATTGTGTATTTTTGATAGATGAAACAGTACACTGTTTAAGTGGATTTTTGAACCAAGGACATTTTATTTCTATTTTTGCTTTTGTGAGCATTGTTGTAGCTGAATCTAAAACATCTCACGTCTGTTGGACCCACACAGTTGTATATTAAATATGGATGAACACTGCTTAATTCATGACACAAAATATCACTTATTAGTAAATTTCTAAAAATCAATATATTTTAAAATGTGCTTTGCCAATAATTGATAAATCTTATTTCATTTTGCAGAGCTGTGGTCACCAGCTTAGGAACAGGCAATCCTCCTCTAATTGCACCCATCTAAGTATCAATGTTCCTCTTTTCCACCTGGCTCAGTGTTTCTCCTTCTACCTGTTCAATGTCCCTCTTCTGCAGTTTCAATTTTCTCTTTTCTACCGTCTTCTGGTCGCTTTTCCAAATCTCTCTCAGTGATGTTTTCCTTTTCATCTGTTCCAGTGTTCCCCTTTAATCTCAATTTCCTCTTTTCAACCTGTATCAATGTTCTCTTTTCACCTGTCCAATGTTCACCTTTTCCACCTCTCTCAACACCTCCTTTTCCACTTTTTTTTTTTAAATTTACACTTTGTCAGCTGTCTCAGTGTTACTCTTTTCCACCCCTCAGTATCCTCTTTTCACTCATATCAGCCTTCCTTTTTTTCCACCATTCATCTTTCCTGTGACTGTGGAAACAATCCGCCCGTCCAACTGGAGCAAGCAGTCGCGGTGCCTGCATTAAACTGTCATGACCTGAAAGACTGATCTTTCTCAAAAATTATATTATGTTAGGCATTCTGTTCTTTAAAGAACATATATAAATGGTCATTTTTATATAGCATTAGTATTAACTCTGGTAAAAATTTCCACGTAGCCCATATTTGAAATATGTGTAAACAGCAGCAGCAACAGCAATCTAGTACTATTGTGATGTGCACCAACAGTCTAATCCTATTAATTGCAGAATTTATATAATGTCTTTTATACAATGTTTTTCTTGATATTATTGTCAAGTGTGAATGTGTGTTTGCACAGTGTATGAAAACAATTATTTAGCTGATTGGTATGTCTGGGATAGTCGATATTGACATGGTTTCTCACATTGATAATTACAATTTACTATTTTCTTTTAGTTTTTAAAACACGTGGCAATATGTGTTCATGATTATGAAAAATCCATTCATATTGCACTCACAAATGCCCTAATGGTTGAAAGATGTTGTTTTTAAAGCAAGAACCTAATGTGTCAAAAGTCATTTAAATCAAAATTTAGTAGTAGAAGAGACTAAATTTCTGCATTAATACATTTGTACATTGGTGGAGCTATGAGTTGCAAAAAATATTGGGTTGTGTGAGAGAAGTAAGTGCAGACCAATTATTTAAAACATCATAGTGAGACCAATAAATATGGTGTAAATCTTCAACCAATTTTATCATTATTATGTTTGGGATCCAATATTTTCCACCACATGGATCCATACAAAAACAATTGAAAATTAGAAAAATATCAAAAAAACAACAAAACATTAAAAAAAGCAAAAAACTAAAAAATTAAAAAAAAAACAATTTCCCCTTTTTGCAAAAGAAGAAGAGTAACACATCTAAGCTTAGAATAAGGTTGCAGAGTTATCAAGCAAAGTATATGTGTCACTAACAGGTTGCAAATTAGCCATTATTTATTTAAACAATTATTACCAATAAACAAATTGCCTTTATTTGCTTGGCTGACCAAAGTTATTAATCAAGTTTTTGATTTCGTTTCATGCTTTTTCTGCCTCCTTCATATCCTTTTTCACTCATTACACTCATATTTTTGCTCATTTTGTCTTCTTCTCTCATTCTTTTGTTTTCTTTTTTCTGAATTTTGTTATTTTTATCTCACTCATAGGACTCTAAATCGGGCAGTTCCGAGCACACCTGATTGAAGGGTGACAGTGTTTGCAAGTTCAGATCGATGGAAACCTTGCAGTGAATCACCAGCAGGGTTGGGGTGCATGCCATTGTAATATTTCTTCTTTTCAGCCATATTCATTAATAAATCTTTAAAGCACAATTGTTTATAAGATGGAATTAAAGCATTATAAATTGAAACAATAACTTTTGGATATTATACGTGGGATAAGTTATGGTTTATTAATTTTAAAGAGTTTTAATTTGAAAGTAACAAATGGCACAAGAAAATAGACAAGATATTTACAATTCTGGCACGGTAAGCTCTTGGGTCGATTCCATAAAAAATGCTGTTTTGTGGCTGTTTATTTTAATATCAAAGGGTATACCTGAACCCCTGTAAATACTTGGTGCCTGGGACTAGCTCCTAAAACAGGGTCCTGAGACTTAGATACAAACATTTAGAACTACAATTTAGGTAAACAAAAGTTAAAGCAGAACCAGGAATATGGCTGAAATTATTTTGCAAAATCTGGTGAGTGTTAGGTCTGAGAGTACAAAATCATTGGTAACATAATGCAGGATGGTATAGTCCAACTCTTCCAACATTGTCTTATGCTAAATTCCCTTTTGAAATAGTTTTGCCAAAGATTATCTTTCCCTCCGCGGTGTGGATTGTCAATATGCGGGAGTTATGACTGTGTTGTACAGAATGGATGCCTTGATAAAACTTATATATTTTTTCTTATTTTGGTATTGAACCGGCCTTTTCTTCTAGAGTTAATATCACAGAAGCATCGGAATAATTTTTGGGGGGGGGGGGGCTTCCTCCATGCTGTTGACTAGGCGATGACAGTTTAGGCACAGGTCCTAACAGCACTTAGATTGTCCGTTATCCACATGTCACTAAGCCTGACTAGGACCGATTGAGACAGTCCAAGCAGTTTTCACTCCTACTCTTAAGAATTGAAACTGTGAGTTCTTGTACAGATATGACTGCTCTTACACATGTAGACTGACAGCTAATGTCCTCTCCCAATTAGGAGTTGCTTTCATTATGGTTTGTCCATTCCAAATGAATGTTGGGAATTTTAAACTTTGGTAAGGTCAAAATTAATCTGGCTTAGCCAGATATTTTTTCCAAGTAGGGGTTTTTTTTCACTTTTATATATTTATTGTTTGCATTTGAAAAGACAGGTTGTTTCAAAACATGGCCTTTAATTAAAAACAATTTGAGTCGGGCTCTATATCCCTTGATATGTTGTCGAATTTTATTTTTAGTTTGTATGAATGAATGACCCCTTCTTCACCCATTCAACAATGCCCTCAATGCTTGTATATGTTCATTCACAAGCGGGGTTGAATAATGCATGAATAGAAAAAGAGCCCACAATGAGGGCCCTACAAAAAACTCCAGACTGTGTTAGTGGCTTTTCACCAATCATTTCCTCAAGGCTTTATGTGACTTGGTCAAATTCTTTGGGCAGTGTTTTTCCCCTGGCAGAGGACTTATCCTCCGCAACTTGCCATTCTGAGACCACAACATTTTTGAACTCGTCTAATGGCAATGCTATTGCAATGATTATTTGTATTATGCGTTTCATTCCGTTAATGTATTTTATTTACGTAATTACAAAAGACAACTCCTGCTGCTTAATATCAGCATTGCGTGCATTTTATAGGCACTCGTTCTGTCATCCAAAGGTCATGGGTTCAATTCTCCTCTAGGCCACAAATTGAATTATGCTTATATTTTTAGAGTGAGGTAGAGTGAGCAGTTTGTAACAAAACTCATAGTTCAGCAATTGAAATAGAAATAGTGAATAGCTGCCCTATGAGAATGATCGAAAAAGATGTGGTCCTGGTACACAAGTTGCGGACGGAATAAGTTCTTTGCTTTTTCCCTTGTGCCTGGGCTTGATGCCATCATGCTGGCATGCACAAAAGCAAGATATGCTTAAGTTGCTTTGAATTGTCAAGGGCAAATAGCTGGAGGGTAAAACTGTGAATGCATAGCCACCATGTTTGATTACTGCTGGGGGGGGAGGGGGAAGAAGGCATACAGTTTAAATGTGGATATTTCCACGTCTGGGCTTGGTCACCTTTCTTTGACTGCATATCATGAAAGATTGGCCTGAAATTCCTCATTGTAACCATTTGGAAAGGAAGTGGTTAGCTGACAAATCACAAATGTTACTAAGCATGGATCTCAAAAGAAAATTACAGAGGTACAGCCCTGTGGGATGAACAATCCGTGTGGTGCCCTCTCCTTGTTTAACTTTCTTTGGCCTAGCCACACTCCAGATTGTGTCTTTCAAAAGTATTACTATGGAACCTTTGGGAAAAGGCCATTATTGTATCCTGTATGAGATTTGGAAAAAAAATTGAATTGTTAAATTTCCCCCTAAATTGAGATCAAGATTTGTATGTTTTTTCCATGACCAATTGCTCTGAACCCTGTGGACACATGTGAAGTGTCAAAAATTGTCACCTGGGGTCCAGAAATCATTTGGTGATTTGATCCTTAGCAAACTAATGGTCAACCTAATAAATAAAAAAAATGGTTTATACACCCAATAAGTGTTTGTGTTGCCATATCAACTCTACCATCAAAGAAAGAACACAGTGTGGCAGTCAATAACATCCATTTACTAACTTGGGATACTCATACGGAAATTTTCCTGACGCACGCGCTGTCGGCTGGCAAACCCTTTCCATCCATATCTAAACACTCCTTGTGCACCTATTTTCCCCCTCTGCTGCACAGTTCACTTTTCTCTGTAATCATTACTGCACTTAGAAAATTATTAGGCTTGTATTCTGAAGGGAGACTAACTTTAGACCTGGTTTAAACCAGGGTTTAGTCCTACAACTGGACCTTTTTCTTTCAAAATACTGTGAAATTTTAACAGGGTGAGAACTTTTCTCCTGGATGGGATGAAACAGCCCATCCATTTCATGAAGGAATTTTCTCACCTGTTCTGCCACATACACACCTTCACATTATTTGGAAGGGGAAAGGTCCACTCATGTAGGACTAACCCGGGTTTACACCATGACCAAAGTTAGTCTCCCTTTCATAATACCAGCCTTGACTCTAGACAGCAGGAAGTTGATCCACATCTCAGAGGTCTAAGTTCTCAGTGTTATTTTAATGTAATGAGCAAATTGACTTTGCCAAAGGCAGGCCGTTTAGTTCCTTGAACCGTATGTTATATGTAACCCTGCATTGTAATATGGTTATGCGGTGCATGCATTAATTTCATTTTGTCATGACCGTGCCAAACTTGGGATCTGCACAAGTAACATAGCCGAAAGGGGAATGGGGATGGAGGAACTTTGCCTCCCCTCATTAGGCTATGTGGCCTTTAGGAGCATACATGCCCCTTAAAAACAATGGCTATGTTACTGGTATTAAGAATCTATACTCTAGACCACCATTCCTATCACCCCTTATACACACACACACTACTTGAACCAACCCACCCAACCACTAACTTGTACCACACAACGTCACAACCTCACAACCAAAGCCTACACTTCGATTTAGAACGAATTGCAAACTTAGAAATGCCACCTTATTTTCTTAATTTCTTCTATCACTATCTTCTATCACTAAGCTTCTTCACTTTTCAACTGGTGATTTGCTTTCTTAAACTAACTAGCAAGGTAATTATTTTACAATGAGTTGGTATACTTACTTTCACTCTACTCATATCCAGTACAAACTATTTATTGTTTGTGGACAAGCAATGAATGTGAAGCAGGTACATATATGCTTAGCAAGTTTTCCTAGCATGTTGCATGCTGCCTGGTTTGTGATTAATTAAACAAAGTACACAAAACGTGTGAATGATTTTTAGTGTTTTATTGTTATGCTGCTGCATTTGTTTTTATTTTTGTTTTTATTGCTTGATTCTCTGCTTGCCTATATCCAGTAAACGATCTATGAGCATGATTGTTACCTGACTGATGATATTTTTGATGATTAGTTTTTGAGTAGTCAGACCAATTTTTCTATAAACAAATTTAAATATGCAAATTGCACTGCAATTTTGGCTTTTTACCATTTCAACTATTAAAGTAATAATAATAATACTTTTGTTTCCAGGTATAATTCATCCATCATATCGAAATTTTTTGTGTAAAACTTATCTTACTTCACAAACTAATATGGGGCCTTGTTTTTCTTTAATTGCATGTGTACGACAAAAAATAAATGTGTTCCAGAAATGTAAGTTTTTTTAAAAAAAGCATATTAATTACATTGGGATTGGCTTGTAAAACTTATTCTTTTGTTGATGACGTTGAAAGCTAAGAATTTTGAAAGCTTTGCAAAAGGAAATTAATTACTATTGATATCACAGAATATAGAAATGTAGATAAAGTTATGTTACTGTGTTTTATCTTATCCCCATTGGCCACGCCCAGTTTCCAGTAGTTGCAAGATTGGGACATGCTCAGGCTGGGATGGGAAAGGTAGAAAGAAACAAGAATGTGTTTCAGGAGTCACCAACATTTGCTTGTATTAGATTTTTTGCTTTTATAAGGCTGGCCATGGCAAGCAAGGTTTAGTTCACACAGTGACAAAAATTTAAAGCGGCCCCCCACTGGCACATTTTTCACAAAATATGAACTTTCTCAATTTGCTCTCAAATGATGTAGTCTAGGCCATTGTAAAAACAGAGATAATATTTTAACTCATAAATACATACTCCAAAACAGATAGGGACATGATATGAGGATAAAGATATCCAAAGTAATTTGTAGCCCAACTTTTAAGTTTTCTATAACTTCATCACCAATTGTAATTACACATGAATATTTTTGACCACCTCACTGAATATTAAACGCACAAAGGTTATGACCGGTCAAACAGTGTGCATAGCTTGGGAAACTGCCATAGGCGTGCGTGTTCTTGCGTTAACGCCATTTCGTCGTCTGCTGAATGTCGCCAGTCGCCGCGCGTTAAATACAAATCGTCGTTTACCCATAAGGACGCGATTTGGCCTTAAGCATTTCGGGTGAGTCTTTGTGTAGATAAAAAAAAAGCTTTGAACAACCACGCAAATATAGATTTTGACAACTCTTGAGGGCTCACTATTTTTCAAATGTACTAGTTTCTCTTTAGACCATGCATGTTTCCAGAAGTACAGGTCACTGAATGATACATCATTAGCATTTGTTGTGTCACCTGCACTAGTGCGAGGAGGCACTACATACTAATCCAGATTCTGTTTGTCCATCCGTGGTGTGTGTATTCTGTGTGTTTGTTAAAGTTATTCAAGTTAAAGTTTTGTCCCCCTAAATGAGGGTGCTGGATGTACCTCACACTCAGCAATACTTGGATGTGTGCAGTTTATTGGACAAAAGATAATTGACCAATTCCCTTCCCAGTTTTTTTGGTGGTGGCCTAACTTGGGCACCACGTCACGCATATAAGGCAGCATTTGCTGGATGTTCTGGATGGCCCTCATTAGCTCTCCAGAACTTACGCCCTTATGTATATCTTTTTTCTTCTACCAGGTTAACCAGCTACCTCCTCATCATATTTCCTCAGAAACCCATTGGGGTGACGGTTTAGAAGTAGGTCGGCAACAATTCGGTTCGGGCCCTGACAGGTATTAACTGGTTACCAGGATAGCATTAACGGCGTCAAGGAAAATTGATATACGTATGTTGCCATGTTTAGTTTTTCGGCCCTGGGACACGGTAGTACTGGTTACCAGGATACCAGTAGCAGGCCCTCAAAGGAAAATTGATGTACGTACATTGCGTGTTAGTTTTTGGGTTAACTAACTTTTTTTTTTCAAATATACTCGTGTAGGAATAACCTAACGAACTCCAATTGCCACCAACTCTGGTCAAGGTGCAAACCATAGAGACTTGCATGTCATGTAGTGGTTCACGTCACCCAGGTCAAAGGTCGTTAGAGATCAACTTGTGCAGAGAGTGAAAGAAGGGTAGATTCAAAATCAGTTGACTCTAGTGGTTTGAGAACTGCTTGTTGTATATTGGGGTCATACAAAAAATGGTAAAACGTGCATTCCCTTGCTTGGAGCTAGGGTTTATATTTCTATTAAAGAGACATTGAGGAGATTTCTAAAAAGACGCCCCCATTTTTCTCAACCCCCAGTTTTTTTACATATTTGGAATGCTTTGAATGATGATTTAGTAGTTTCGTTCGTGGCAACGACATAAGTCAAAGCATTGTTTTCTATGGGACGAGTAACGAATGTAGGCAAGTTCAAAACAGGTTTTGGCGGTTTTTTTGTGCACCTGTTTGTCCATAACCTTCAAAACTTTCTCTTTAGGTGGCTACCAACCGAGCCCAGTGTAATATAGGAGAAATTTTTGTATCCTAAAAAAATCTCCTACTGTCACTTTCAGAACAAAATGAAATAATACCAATGGCTGTAATGTAACCAAATGATTGGTCAGTTTGATGCCCAACCTCCAGTTTGACAGACACAATAAAAAATAATGTCGATCCATAGTCCACTTACTGATAAGGTAAAAAGGTAAAGGTTTTTCTCATACCAAGCAAATCTATCTCTGGGCAAGTGCCATCTTTCTTTCAATATAATAAATTGAGCCGGACTCCCATAGTTTGCATGGGAAAAGGAAGGGGGGGTTCTCTACACAGAGAGTCTCTTTTCCCTTTATCCGCAGCATATGCCAGTACCTATTCCTGAATGGGAAAGTAGCAAGGTAAAGTGCCTTGTCCAAGAAGGAACTCTTTGGTTCTGATGGGGTTCGAACCTGCGACTTTGTGATCACAAGCTGATCATTGTAACTGCGTACCACCATGCCCTTAACACGTGGGCATAACCAACCTTTTGCACATGGGGGAGGGAGATAGCACGGGTGTCCCAAGGCAATTTCTGAGGGAACGGAATTTTGGGTCCTTCAGGCAAAAGTCCATTGCTCTTAACATAATAAGAATATGAAAATATCAAAATGCAAACAAAAGAAAATACACACACACACTAAGTCACAGTTTTTGCACAATTTGAGGATTGGTAACTTTCATAACTTTTACCATGTCCTCAATGTCCCCAATTTTGTGTCTTGGTGGTTGTCCCTCTCAAATAACTTGATCTATTCACTTCCTCATCATTAGTGTACATCACAAAAGAAATTTGATAATTGTTTTGATTACAATATAAAGGGTAAAAAATATTTGATTAGTGGTGATTAAAAATAAAAAGGCAAAATATTGATTAGTATTGAGACCTACAAGAATGTAATTAAAAGCCCACATTTGTTGACATAACTTATCCCAGCATGTGGATATTTGCATTCATACTACAGAAATTTACACTTTGAATAACCACACCAATTATTAAATTATTCAGCACCTAAAGCAAAGCACACAACACCCACTTAAGATGAACTAGATGCATATACACTCTAAAAATTTTCACATTTTTGTTTACTAGCATATATTTGTCTACAAATACAGGCACAATAAATCATGCATTTTTATCAGTGTAATATTCTTTAGCTATGTAGCATTTTGTGAGATTTTACTCCATCAGATTAATTTGAAATTTGAAATCTCATTTAAAAAAGAATTGTGCAAGATTCCTTGATTTTAAAGCTTTTTAAACTGCAATCAGATTTTAAACTTCTATTCTTTTTAAAAATCCATTACCCCCATAGCCAGGACTATACAAAGAATTTTAAATGCTAAGAGATCGCGAAAAAATCACTGGATTTTATTATTCATGTCTCACTAACTTGACAATTGTATTTGAACCTCGCTTAGCTGATTGCATTCGCATCTTTTAGTAAGGCATGAATGTACACTTTGAAAAGAGGTGCAAAATGGGGGGGGGTTTGCTCCAATGTGCTCCTGACAGCAGTCTGTTTGGATTCTCATTGGTGTTCAAGTTGGAGCCATCCAAATGGATATGTTTGGGTCTGTTACCGTAGTGACTCCCTGGTGTCTAATACAGTTATTGCCTCCCCTCTGTTGTATATTGTTTTTTTTTGGGAGAATTTGTTTATTCCAGCATCTCAACCATATGTCCGCAACAGAAAAATAAGATTTTTTAATGTTTTTAAGTATTAGATTTCACTGTTTATATGAGTTTAGCTTGTTGGCTTGAATCATTTTAAGTAACCGTCAACCCTTCATATGCCTCAGACAAGTCAAAATGAATTTTAAGAGTTGAAAGTTCAAAGACTGAATTAGGCACAACAGTAAAGTGACACATTGTCAATCAAACTTTCTATGAAATAAGGATGTTTTTTTCTTTTAGCAAATTGACTTAATAGTGATGGGTGGTCCTATCCAACCAATCACAAATCAGCCTGAAATTGTTGCTAGGCTTTTTTGTTTATCTTAATTGAGAATTGTTGGTGCAGGGTTTATGTTTAGGGACTTCTCCTTTCAAAACAGAACTATTTTGAGATCTGTGCTTGAACTGGAGTTACTTGTGGTTTTATCTTGTAAAAATTGCTTGATTTTGTTGGATAAGATTGAAACCTGTTGAAGATGAACGATATCATTCTGTGCCCTATGAAGGGTGTGAATTTGTAGAACACCCAAACAAAGTAATATGAAAATGAATATTAATAAAGTAAAGGAAAAAAAGGATGGCCCCACCCAGCGGCATAGTCGTCGTTTAGAGCGACGTCGAAACGACGTTGGCACGTCGAAAACAGGTCGACGGTTTTTATAAATTTATGTCGAAAATGCAAATTGAATCGACGTTTTAAGAATGACGTCAAATCGATTTGCATTTTCAACATAAATAGCACTGGCGGATCTACATAGGGGCGTGCTCGGCACACGCCCCCTCGTTGGAGATAGAAAAAAATAATTTTAAAAAATCCACTCTTTTTGGAGTGATTTTTACCCTTTTTGAGTAGAAATTTTTTTAAGTACAAACCACTCATTTTGGAGTGGTTTACAAGAGTTTCACTCTTTTGGGAGTGAAATTCTCACTCATTTACATTTAGAGAGTATGGAACACTCGATGTCCAAAAATTCGAAAATCTTGGATTTTCGACCAAAATTCAGGTTTTTCGGTCGATAATCCAAGTTTAGTTTTTCGACGATCAATTCGGGAAGGGTACCCACTGCACCCCCCCCCCCCGCCACAGCGCAGGAGGGAACACCCATCCCGCACCCATCACCCGGCACTGCGGTGCCATTGTAGCTGTGTTATTGGCAGCCAATTCCACGCCCCCTCGTTTCAAAAATCCTGGATCCGCAAGTGAATAGTGCGTAAATTTCTAAAACTCTCGACGTCTTTTCGACGTTCCAGCGTTGATTGCCCACTGGGCAGTTGCACTGATAGTCAGAGATGTAATGATATAGTGTCAACAAAGATAGCACAATCTATTTTAATTGAGCCTATTTGTGGGCTGCCAGCATAGCTGTCAGGACCACTTTGCAATCCATTATGAGTGTGTATGTATGTGTGTATGTGTCACTAAAATGTTAAGTTTTTTTATGGAGCAGCCCACAGCTTTTATTATTTGAACGTAGTGACAGCGAAAGCCGAGAACCACAAAATTAAAGTCGAATATTGTATCTTATGACATCACATGCACACCACTGATGCACAAACTCCATGATTTCCCGAAATATCGAGCACACATGACGATGTCCATGGCGAGCAAAGTCGGGTGTTCCGAGACCAATTTCAGTGGGGGGTGTTGCTGATAAAGCTGTCCACCGACACGTTTTAAAAAAATTTGAGGCTTGTTGCGCTTGCTGGGTAAATGCGGGTATACCTGGTGAGTGCATCAAGCCAGAAAATTTTTGAAATTGTGTCGGCACATGGACAATTCTGCCAGCAACACTATTTTTACAGTCTGATAAAATCTGAGGAGGAAGAGGGATATAAAAAATGGTTCAGTTTTGCACATTAAGTTATACTGCATATTAGCAATCAGAAGTAATATCTTCCGACAAAGTCAGCAACAAAATATTTTATTAAAATATTCAATCTACATCTAATTTATATTAATACCAATTTTGCTGACAAGTCAACATTTTGCCAACAGAATCTGTAAATTGGGGGTGTCACATCCCCCAAGGAATGGCCATGAGCAAAGTAATTGATTGACAGATGCACAAAAAAATGGGCTTATTTGATCACTTAGTACCCAAAAGTACCAATGCTATTACATCAGTTACACAAGAGATTTTGCAACATCTTGACAACATATTTCAGCTAATTTCAAAAGGACACTGATGTTTAAGCACTGATGTTTAAGCTCAACTACTTGAACCTCGCTTCTAGGTTAAGTTTGAAACTACTCTCTCTAATAACCATGCAAAGGAATATAATTTCTTAAGCACCATAAAAGCCCACACATACTTGCTTTTAAACAGCAGCGTATTACCCAATAAGATTTGTTCACACACTCTAAATGTATTTTAGCATAACAAATTTATCATATTTGATCTAATTAGCACAACAGGTGCTTAAATAGGTCGTGGGATGTTTTGGGGACACTTATCATAACACTTAACAAGACTCTGCAACAGAGGATCTAAGCAAACAGATATATAAAGATGTGCAGGGCCGTGGCAAACATGTTAAAAGTGGGGTGGTCATTTTTTTTTTTTTTTTTTTTTTGGCCCCAGCAGAGGTCCAGGAAGAAGAGCCCTTGGTGGGGTCAGGGGTCAAGCTGTAACTATTTTCTGTATTAGTCCTTAAGCCATCAGGAAATTTTAGCCAAATTGGTATCCTGAAAAGGGACAAAACGCTACTTATTATTCAGTCTCAGTACACTATCCTCTACACAAAAATGCATGATGGCATTTCTGGAATGGTATATAGTTATAACCAGGGCCCGTTCCCCAAACTCGTGCGTAACCCTACGTGTATACTAACTCATGCGTATGTCCTACATAACAGACTTTTTCATACCAGTTACACAGTGCTTTGGACAAATGAGTCCACTCAGGCATGACATAGTATATATACGTAGACTTACGACTGAGTTCCGGGAAAGGACCCAGGTAGGGGACAATCAAAAATTGGGCACAGGGGCCACAATTTTAAAATGATCCGGTCATGTTGAAAAGTATGCCACATCATTTGTCCAACCATAAGGATTCCAAAAAGTTATAGTTTGTACTATCTACCGGGTGTCTCAAAAAAAAGGAAACCCTCAAAGCGCACCCTATTTCACGAAAAGAAAGAGTAAACCATACCAAATAATACACATCTCAAAAGTGCATTTCATTAGTTTTCCGACACTGAAAAAATCGTTCCAAAGGAGACATATTAACCGAGTTATGGCCGATTGAAAATTTGTACCACTTTTTCATTTTATCCACGGACTGTTACTGTTTCAGTAGTCTTTAGGCAGTACACATTCTCCAAGCTCATTCTTTTGTTTGTGGTTTCTTTTGTTTTTGCGACAAAGGTCAGTTCTGATATTGAAAAGTTTAGTTTCAATTATTATAAATTCCATTATCTTTCCTCATTCTTCTTTACTGCGCTGCTCTTCCCCCCACCCACTTGGGGAACTTGGCAGACGGATGCAGGCTTGCGTTCTCTTTTCCATTTCAATAATCCACTTCTAATCATTCTTGTCCGTTTGATGCTTGCAAAAGCAGTGGTTATTCTTTTGCGAAGATCCCCAGGTTTGACTCCGCTAGATTTCGCCCTAGGGGAAACATTAAATAGTGAAGTGTATGTACAGGAACCACCAGCAAACTTGCCAGAACTTCGTAATAGAATAACCGCTGCCTTTGCAAGCATCCGACAGACACGAATGATTAGAAATCGATTATTGAAATGGAAAAGAGAGTGCAAGCCTATACAGCTGTCTTCATGGTCTTAGAGGCAGCCAAAGGGGGGGGGGGTCAGAGCAGCGCAGTAAAGAAGAATGAGGCAAGATCTTGGAATTTCTAATAATTTAAACTAACCTTTTCAATATCAGAACTGATCTTTGTCGCAAAAACAAAAGAAACCATAAACGAAAGAATGTGCTTGGAGAAGGTGTATTGTCTAAAGACAGCTCAGACAGTAACAATCCGTGGATAAAATGAAAAAGTGGTACAAATTTTCAATCGACCATAATTCGGTCAATATGTGTCCTTTTGGAATGATTTTTTCGGTGTCGGAAACCTAATGAAATGCACTTTCAGATATGTATTAATTTGTATGGTTTTCTCTTTTCTTTTTGTGAAATAGAGGGCGCTTTGAGGGTTCCTTTTTTTGAGACACCCGGTACAACCCAAAGTTTTGGAGTTAAAGGGGCATTTCGTGATCCACAACCTCGTCCCCCGACTTACCTAAACAAAGTTTAGATTTTTATATCATCTAAACCATTAGGCTTAGTAATCCACATGCATCTAATCTTAAGTGCAAATTTGTAATTTTGTATTTTCTGTCCGTAAACGGACAGAAATTACAGTCACAGTAGCCCTAGGGAAAGGACCGTGAGAACAAGCACCCCAACTACTGCTCATACACAAACCACAATATAGGGATCAACTCAAAATTTTGGTGATAAGCTTTTCTCAAGATATCTAGTGAACAGTGAATAATAACCGAAGGTCTAGAACACGAAATGCCACCGTTAAGATTAAAAACAGCAAAACCAAGTCAAAAGGCAATTTCAGTGTACGGGGTCAATTGTTAGTTGCTCCCATTTGGGTAAAAAGTGGTGCAAAAATGATTGATGGAAGCTATAGGATTAAAATAAGACTAGTTTTGAGTGTTTTAAATGCTTACTCTTACCAAAGTAGAGAGAAAACAAGGTCAAGCCGCATCAATACAATGACCTAGACCTTTGTCGCCCCCTATAATTGGTACTAAGCATTTGACAGTAAAAACTGGCATTTTCTCACCTTTTCTTCGGATAGTTATCGCTTGTTCCCAACCACAAGAGTGAGCTAACATTATCCTGCGGGATGGATGCCTGTATTTATGTTCCAGAGGGTGTTTTTGAACTAATAACCCTAATGCATTGCAATGTGCCAATAACTGCTTTCTCCTAGAACACACATCAGTACTTAAAGGATAAAAAGTGTTCGAAAAGTTTCAAGATCACAGACATTTTCATGATATGCTAAAAATTCCTACTTCCTAAAGTACTAATAAGCTTTGTAGCTAAAATGAGGGTAAATGGTGTGCGTAGGTGGTTGGTGGTTTTTTATGTGTTAATAATAGGAATTTTTTTAGGGGATCATGTGATCCTATCGAAAGTGAAATTTCCAAAACGAGTGCATTGTGGGATTGACTCAATACACCCTCTGGTTATGTACATTATGTGTGTCTGTATGAGGGAAAATGTACAATTGAAAGTGTGTTCAAATTGTTGGACACTTTTTTGTGCATTTGGGTTTCCCGCCGCCCCCCTCATTTCAAGTTGCATGAGCACGACAACACTTGAGCACTCCGCACATATTATTTTCACACTAATTGGGAGGGGGTGGGGGAGGGGGAAAGAAAGTTATAGTCACAATGCATTTTAAAGCCTTTAAATCACTTTCAGCCATACTGCGAATATTAACAGGTGTTCCAAGGACTATGAACAGATTGTAGGTTGTGTGTGAAGAGTTGGGTCAAAGTTCAACAATAGAGGATGCGTTAAATAATCTAAAAAAACAAAAGAAATGGTATTTTTATTCCCATCACTTTATAAAATTCAAACATCGATTCATAAAGAAATATAACATTAAAAATCCTTGTCCCCAGACAAGCCGTATTAAAGTACATGCAGGGCAAAATGGCATAAATTAACAATTATTGCACTATAATAATAACAATCAATGATAGTTATTATATCACATTAAAATTGACAATACAAAATACCAATTAGAAACTTGGACGATAAACCACATGCCATCAAATAAAAGGTTGGGAAACTGCTCAGAGAGCACAGATTAACTAACTTGTAGGAGATTGCACGACCCAGTGATTTCCCCTTTGCATGAAAAATAAAAAGAGGAGACAATAGCAAGTTTTTCTTGTTTGGTTTCTCATTTCCTCATCTGTTTGAATGAGATGTGTTTGTTGATGGTACCAGAAAAGGATTTCAACGAGAGCACAGTTGTCTTGGAAAATGAAACCCCTTGACCCAATTTCAGAGCAAAATAAGGAGACTTCATACCATGTACCTTGATATCTGCAATCATAGAACGTATTTGTTTGTTTTGTAGGAATGTGCAGCATCGATGCCAGTCTCAAATGGGAACAGACACTCCTTAAAATAAAAGTTTATCAACTTTTGCCAGAATAAACAGATTGGTCGGGGTTTAAAAACTGGGTTGCTACACTCTCCGTGGGAATAGTTGAATCCCTTTTGAAAAACCATCCACAAATCGGTAAATATCATGATAGATCTTTGGGTCCAAATTGGTCCATAAGACAGACCAATGGGCAAGTTTAAACAAAATAATAAGAAAGAATGTTGTTGTGGCGCCAAGTGTCGCGACCTATTTAATAGTATGATGAATGGTTTCGGTGTTTGAACACTGTTTACACTTATGTACTAGATCTAACTAACTAACTATTCTACCCCATCTATGAAGATTAGCCAAATTAAATTTAAGGGGATCGCCAGAGCATTTATAAGAAATTTGAGAACTCGCTTCGGGTAGTTGAACTAATACTACTTTACTATCTGCGCCAAAGAGTGGCAAATTCAGAATTCAAGAGACAAGAAGATTAAAAACTTTCCCTTGCCCAACAAGGCTCTTGAACATGGGTTGTGGCCAAAAACTAGCATTTGAGATCGAACTATCTGTTGGCTATCCTGGTGTTTTTTGTTGATTAACCCCTGATGCTTTAGACGACACTCTATTATTAAAAATATTTTCGCTTTGAACTATCATGGACTTTTTCCTGACCCATCGACCCTTGCTCTCTGCAAATGAGAATCAAGACGGTGATATGACAATTTCCACCATCATCTCCTCGCCTTTATTCCCATGGAAATTTGCCAGAGATGGCATAGAATATAAAATCTGAAATGGAACTGATGTTAAGGCCTATTTTGCCAATGAGAAAGCAAGGGTACTGGTGGTGGGAGGTAAACCACACCATTTTTTCAGATATTTTATTTGTCAGCATCAAGAACGGCAGTGATATGACACAAGAGTATCACTGTTGATGATACGAATTGATGGTAGCACATAATTCATAAAAGTTTTCAGTTTGTATTCATTCTGACAAGAATGAGTCGACATTTTCCAAGGCTGACTTTCTAATATATTAGGGTCTTTCACACCAAATTAGATCCCTAATTTCTTATTAGATCTATAACGACCTTCAAATGAAAACTATGGTTTGTGCAAGTTTCTGATGACTGCTTGTCATAATTCTTTAACCCTTAAAGCTCATCACAGCCGAGTTTTTTTGCTAGAAACCACTTCAGACTGCTCAAGACTGCGCTGATTTGGGCCAATTTTTGAAAATCGAGCAGTTTTCTTTTCTTGTGTAGTTTTGGCCAAGTCTGGGACTGTTCTGTAACGTCTGCTGCAGTTTTGTGTGGCCGGAGCACGTTATATTCGAAAACCCGCCACAATTGTTTCTTGCAGCGTAAAAAGTGTGGCGGGTTTTGGATCGGGAAGGTCAGAATTGAATACATGAGCGTGTTAGAAGCGTATCCAATGAGTTTGCATGCATCTGAAGTGGTTGTGTGCAGTTGTGAAATGCCATGGTCGGCAATGAGTCTGCTGCAAGCAGGAGAGAAGATGCAGGTCCAACTGGACATGTTAAATCGGCGACTAAACTCGGCGACTACAGAAGATAAGTCGCCGACTTGCAGTCTCGACAGCAACATGTCACAACTTGTGCTGTCGTGTTAAGGTCTGCGACTGATTGGGAACTGAACAAGTGCCATGCTTGATCTCGTTGATTTTATGATGCTGTCGCCTACTGCTAGGCGATCAAGCTTCTTGTCTTGTAAATTTTGTAAGTTTGAACAAGACTGCAGCCGATTTTGAAAAAAAATGTGTTCTTGTGTAGTTGGGAAGAGGATGGGTTGCGTCGTGGGTTGTCTTCTATGTGACTGTACCTTTCAGTATTAATAAATCTTGACCCATTAAAATACATTGGCTCATCAGTTTGAATGTAAACTGTTATGCATATAAACTTACTGGGGAAAAACCTAGTTAAATAAATTATATAAACTTCAAGTGGTAGGCCTATGCAGTATGTAAATGAAGTGAAGCAGGATTATTCAGAACTTTTGGTGTGGGTGTTATTAGGTTGTTCTTTATAAATACACTTCTAGTGCATGTTTTGTTTGTTATTTTCTATTATTTAACACGAATTGGGTTCAAGAAGGTTATTAGAGTATAATGTGTATGTTATTTTTAATAATAGTTATAGAGCTTGTTATTTTTAATAACATGCACACTCAGAATTTAAGGTCTAAATTTAACATAGGGTCAGAGGGTGTTTTGAACCATCCCATAATGCATGTGCCTATACTACTGGCAATACAAACATATTCATACTTAAAAAGATAAAAACCCATAAGACCTTTCATGATCCAAGACTAAAATTACTATACTTTCAGCATTGTACTTTTTTGAGTAAATGAATGTAAAAGCAAAGTTTTTATATTTATGTGTTAAAATAGGATTTTTGTAGGATCCATGAACTCATAATGTGGTGCAATTTTCCAAAACTGGTAATGTGGAATGGGCTCAACACACCCTCTGTGTGTCACTCTAATGGTTCTATAAAACAATGTCCTGGTAGTTGACACAGAACTGCGACGCGTGCTGATGTGTATAATACAACTGACTCAACAAACTTCAAATACAAATTCTAAGGTGTCAAAATGTGCCGTGTAATGTGGTACAAGCTACCTGTGCATGAACAATAATTGAATTACTGAAGCACAACATTAATATATGCAATTTGTCTTTATTGAACAAAGATAATCAAAACAACCTTTTTAGTATTAGCTTTTACACTGTTCAAGAAATTGGATCAAGACATGGTTAATAGAATGGAGTTTGTGTTTCAAATTAAGTTCACCAAGTCAAGCACAAATTGAGTGTGTTTTAACCAAACAATTAACTACTCATTAAAAGTTATTTTTACTGCCATAACTTCAGTGTATGCCAAACTAATCATTTGTGCTTGACTGTTGAACTTATTTGAAACCAAAATCTCAATAAGTAGTCTAAACTGTCTAAAATTGTATGGTAACTTTCGAGAAAATTTGTATTTGTAATGAAAAAGTGGTATCTGAGAAAACTGATAACAGATTCCTTTCAAAAGTATTGGTGAAAAGGACAACATTGGGTGCCATTAAATCAAACAAGGTTATTTGCTTTTCTGTGAGGGATAGTAGGATCAATGTGACTGCACATCACTGTCCCCTAATTCAGTGAGTGACATAACTATCTGACTAATATTTTTTTTCAGGTAAAATTAAAAAAATCAAGATTTCCAGACATATCCCCGTGTGGCCATCACAAACACTTATACCACCACAGATCTTACATTGATCCAAGTATGACCTCAGGGTCCAGAGATCGCAGCATCTTCTACAAGGCATTTATGTGTTGACTGATCACAAATGGATTGTACAATGCGTGGGGTCCAGTGGTAGAGACCCTGTGGGGGTTAGCAGCAGAGCCCCATAAGCTCCTGGGTTGTAGCACTTTACAAAACCTTAAATACCATCTGGAAAATATACATTTTTTAAAATTTGAATTCATTTTTACCACATAATTGTTTTTCTCTGTCTTATTTCTAATTACCGTACTGACCTTAGTAAAGTCCCCGTTTGATTATAGTTTTTGAAAGAATCTGAAGAATTATAGAAAATCACTTTATAAAATAATCCCGTTCTTTCTGCTAATACCACAACATTCGATAGCTTACATGCATTTTTTTGGTTACAGTCACTACTGTTTCTTGTGATGTCTTTTAAAAATTAAATAGGACATCTTGAGTAGATTAACAGGTCATTTTTGGATACACACACCAACTTGGACACCTCATTTGAAACTAACTTGAAACTGAAAAATACGGGTAGAATAACTTTAGCTCTGAAAAGCCCTGACATTGTGATGCTTGTGTATTTTATGTTAGAATGGAATTCCATTAAATCCAAACCCCTAAATTCAAGCTACTTTCAAGTTAAAATAGGTTGGGGAAGAAACCCTTTCAACATACTGAGGGTCAGTCCAGTATTTCTAATGTTTTGGGTGCAGGACCACTGCCACAGCCAATGGTCTGTCATGTGGACACTGTTTTGACCATCCGAAAAAAGAATATATGTTTCTGAGGTATACAATGCTACCACATATATTGTAACAGATTCAGTTCTGATACTCAATAGTACTGGAATTAGATGGGTGGGGCCAAGTTTACCTGCTCATTCACACAGGTAATTTTGTTACTGTTTGTAAATCATTATGATAATTTTGAATGGACAAGGAATATCAGATCACAAAATAATTTTTGACAAAAGAATTATCACATGATAACCAACATGTTCACACGGTCACAAAACTTCAAAGGGTGGAAACTCCAGAGGTGAAATTCAATCAATTATTTTACTTCACTCCAATTAGTCCCACACGATAGCAAAAACTCTGAAATCACCCCCTGATCATTCCTCCTCGCTTCTCATATCGAGTGTAGACTGGAAGTCCCAAACCGGAAGCCGTGCACTTTCCCGCGTGATATTCAAACCGGAAGTTGTCAAAAAAATGACTTGCGATGTCCACCGTCCGCTCACTCATCCCCCGAAGCTGTCCACACGGCACGACGAACTACTTCTCCAAACACTCCGGAGTGTTATTGGCGTTTGAAGTTTCCCCCCCTAGTTTTTTAGGGGGATAAAACCCTGCTAGACCCTCGATAAAACGTCCGGAGTTTAAACCTCCGACTGCAAACCACAACGCCAAAACCTCGATCGCCCCCAGAGTTTTGGAAACTCCGGAGTTTCATCAGCCTCCGTGTGGCCCGACTATATATAGGGGCAATCGTATATCATAGTCTGTTTTTTTTTTCTGCCCATTGTGGTTTCTATCACCTTTGTTTTACACCCAAGTTCCAACCTGAAGGAACCCTTTGAGGCAGTTGGCAATTATGATATTCTGTTATCTCATCTCATATAAATGGTTTTTTAGGGTGTGATGATAAACAGAATATACAAGTACACTAATACTCTGGGGGCTCCTAAAATCTTTCTTGGACAGTTTAGAACGTATGCCCGCTTCCCCGGCGCAAAACAGTGCAACCATCATGTTGGCACATAGACTTAGTTCACGCCCTGATCAGGTGTGGCATTTTCTTATGCCCAAGAAATTTGTGCCCAGAGTAGGCCTTGTTAAGGGTAAGAAAACAACCTCTTAAATGCATTGTTTAGGGTTCGATTCACAGGTGACAATATGAGTTACATCCTGGGTCTCTTTTACAAAATCATATAGGGTCATAATAGTTTGGTCGGTGGTGGACATTTTTCAAGTGGAAGGGGCCCATATTGCGTTTGTTACCCGGTGGTCTGGGATTATTATTTGAAAATTGACAAATTTAAACTAGAATCCAAAAGTGGATGGGCAGGCTCACTTCCAAAAGTGATTAGCCCCGGATTCCTTCAGATCCCCCGATTCCGCTAAACCCATTGAAGTGGATCTGGCACCTACCTTTATTTGAGTCCACATGGGGGGCCCCTGACATTGGAAAGAGGTAACGGGTATGTGTGGCCCTTAATACCCCCTTTTCGCATCTCTCCAGCAGTTCCCAAGACCCCCAGATGAAGCATAACGTCAGTTTTAAGGTCCTCTTTTCAGAAAAATTTGCCTCAGAATCTGAATTTTAGAAAGCCAACTTTCAGCTCCCAAGCTTCATTTCTCAAAATTTCAGTTTCCCAAAAGCCCCTACTTTTCGAGACAAAATCCGTTCACAAACCCCCAAGTAGAAATCGGGGTGCAGCACTATCCCTACCTGAAAAGAGTTGAGTGCCCCCCGGGGTACACATGCCCTACTTAAAGGTGCAACAAGAGATTTCACATAACAGGGTCCCTAAAAAATGTGAAAATCAATTTTTTTGCACGAAAGAAAGCTTTCTATCAGAAATTTCCCATGTGAAAGGATTAGGCTGAAAATATTCCGTTTTGGTACCAAGTCAGAAATGAAAATCACATTTTATTGTTCACTTTCATGTCAACGGAATTTTCTGTAACCAAAGACAAGTTAAGAAATCTACTGGGGTCTTATCTATAATATGAAATCACTACATATGACACAATATATTGGTGCCCAAAATCTCTCGTTTGCAGCACTTTAAAAGTATTATTTATCACATGCATTTGACCTTTTATTATTGACCTCAAGTAATTCATTGTAGTAAGTGTCATGTAATATATTCGTTGCCGTCCACAATCGGTCCACAATCACAGGACACCCGGAACACAGGACACCTCTACACAAGGAAGTTTTGAATTACCCGCACCAAAGCCTTGGTGATTTGTTTGGACTGATTGCCGGGCAACCAAAACCTATTCGTAGCACTTCTACAAGTGAATTACCAGTGTAAATGCCAAACTGTACCCTTCTAGATTGTTCAGATATGTACGGCATTTAGTGTCCACAACAACATTGAACCAATTTGCCATCAGATAGTCACAACCATATAAAAAAAATCGCGCTTCTGTAACCTCTTGTTGTTACAAATGTTCTTTTCATTTTTCATCAAACAATTCCCTAAGTTAATACTAAAACTATATTTGGGCCCGAACCTAATGAAGTGGAAATATCAAAAGTATTTTTTCAGTAAACATTGAAATGGTAAAAATTGATGCCATATGCCCGGGGGGCTCACTCAATCTGTGATACTGACCGTAATGTTCGTTACACAAAAGCGGACAAATATGGCACGCCGAGAGCGAACATAAATGTGACACCCTGTTGTAATTCAGTTTTTGCGTCCAATCATGTATCACAAATGTATATCCAATGGGATAGAACCACCAACGATGGGAACCCATTGTCATTATCCACCATGGCGTGCCATATTGTCAGCGTTTTTGGCAAAGCTTGTAACGCTCATGCGGTCAGTGGTGCGGTTGGGTGAGCCACGGGGGCAATATGGAAAACTGCATATGTTGATGAGGTCAAAGGTTGCATTCAAGGTCAAAAGAGCATCTGAGGTCAAGTTGTGAGATGGGCTAAATGTCAAGTAAAACTTGCATGAAAGTTATGGGATGATATCAGGTAACACTAGCTATCAATTTGTTTTTTTTTTTTTTTTTTTTTTTTTTCCCCCCCCCCCCCCCCCCCCCACGGAACACTTGTTTTTCAGCAATAAAAAATGCATTGTGATAACAATTTAGCCCAAGTATGGCACAAAATGCAGAATGTGTTTTGGAACATAGTTTGCATGCCTTTGGACTTGGGGTCTGTGAAGTACACACAGGGTAAAAAAAGAATGAAAGTTGAATGAGTTGTTTTTGTATGAGTAAGCAAACAAAATTGCATAGGTCCTAACTATTTTTGTAAAAATTTAATGACGAAGCTCTACATTATTGACCAAGTGTTTCTAAGGGACAAACTTTTTTGCTTAATGGGGTTTAAAAGTTGCACTTGGGAACTTTTGATGAACCTTTGTATGTCCTAAAGAAACTATGGAGGATTTCACAAGTAAAGGATAAAACAAGAACCATTATTCTATTTAGAACCCACTTCTCAAAATATTGTATGCCAAATGGAAATTTCTTGTTTTAATAGAGGTTGGAATTTCTACTCCCCTCATCAACATATCGTAATATGTGTAGGGCAATGGGGAAAAGGTAAGTACCCATTCCATATAGTTGCCCTGTGAGGAATGATGCGAGTTTGTAAAGCGCATCCAGAAAGGAAGCCAATAGCAGTTTGATGTTCAGTTACTCCCCTCTCCTTTCATTTCACTTATTTGAGAAGCAAAGTTCAAGTAAGATGAATTGACAAAACAAGGTGAAGATAGATGTGTTTATGGCAATATTTTCTTTAGATATTTTGATAGCTAAAATGTTTACTTGTCAAGTGACAGTTCTATAAGTTAAAGGACTGGTCGCTATTTATGCCAGGGGTTGAATGGGTGATTTGATTTGGTGATTTGAATATGACAAAAATTTAAAACTGAAAGGGGGAAACATGATGAAATTTTAATTTAATAAATTTTTGGAAAATAAGGGTGTAACACAAAATAATTAAGCGGGGTGCAAGGGAGATTGAATTTTGTTTTCAACAAAGAATTATTTTCACCTAACTCCTCCCCATTGTAAATTTGATTGGTCCCTAATGCTGAAATGTAGACATCACTATATATTGTAGCTCACTTCAGACCCTGTGATATTTAGGTGTACTTAAGTAAGAACACTTATTCCACATCATAAACCTAAATGAGCTCCACCAAATTAGCAATTAATTAAGGAAAGTTACATAAACTTTCTGAAAGTGGACTCGTAAAACAAAAGCAGCGACACCTGTAGGAACCGAGATAAGAAATGATTGACAGGTTGTTTGTCGTCATGCAAAACGTGAAGTTCCCTATTTGGGGGGGGGGAAAAAAAAAAAAAAAAAAAAAAAAAAAAAAAAAAAAAAAAAAAAAAAAAAAAAAAAAAAAAAAAAAAAAAAAAAAAAAAAAAAAAAAAAAAAAAAAAAGTGCAGGGTCATAATGAAGTCTAAGTTGATTAGGAAGCGTATATGTATGCAGGAAATACAGCACAGTTGAGTTAGACTGTGCATCATCAAACTTTAGCACCTATTTGTTGCAGCGTGCGTAGTTCGTAAATCTGTGATTGTTGTGGCACTAGGTACCTAGTGGTTGGCAAAGCTCCAAGAGTAAACGTAGTAGAACTTCCATGGTGATGTCTAACTTCCATGGTGATGTCTATAAGATGGTAGTATTAGTGAAGACAGTGATTCCTGTTAACTTTGAGATCGCTATGAGGGGGCCCATTGTAGTAAAATCAAGTTGAAATTGTTATGGTTCTGTCAGTTTTTAGTTTGTACTCAAAACCAGTACAATCTTTATGACAATGTTTGGCTGACGTTCAATTTGTGAATGTCAAGTGACTGAAAACTTTTTCTTCTCATACTAAGTGATTCACATGTACCTGTTCAATATCTGGATGTGTAGCTTATATTAGAACAGAAACAAGCGTTTAGGCATTTCTAGTTTGCCTAAATAGGTCAATTTATTCTCAGAAAATAATTTGATATTTGTAGATATAGCTACATTCTATGACTATTTCTTTTGAGCCAATTTCTTTAAAATTGTTTACATTAGCACATCCAGCCAGCTGCATGGGCTTTGGTGATCGAGTCCCCAGGGATGTCCAAAGGATGTGAAATCAGCTTTTTTTTTACCTGAATTATCACTCAGGACCCCAGGTTGCACTTTCAGCCCCCCTGATTATGAGGGTTCTGGCCACGCCTTTGGTTTATCACAGCCATTGTTTAAAAACAGCCATTTGTCACCCTTTAAGGGATGGGACATTATTTATGCTGGGGGTGGAGGATTTGAGGGAATACAAAAAAATTGTAAGAGGGGGAACATTAACATTTTCATCAAGGAGAGAGGGGTAAACAAGAACCTTTAAATGGAGAATTTCATAAAATCAGGGTGGATGCAAAATTTTTGAACGGGTGCAAAAGGGGAATGTGAAATTTTTCACTGAAAGAAAGTTGAATTCCTTCATTCCCCAATGTAAATGACAATGGCTCTCAATTATCTTGCCAACATTTGAGTTGTGTTTTAGAGAGTACTAGGCACACTCCACACTGTTGGTGATGGAGAGAAACTATGGTAACCAAAAGTTTACACATACACAAGACTGGGTTTGAAATATGCATTGTAGCAATCCTGTTCTCCTCCTCACAACTGTTCTAGATTTTACCATCACAAATTAGATTAGCTGATTATTATCAATTCAGATTGACCGTCTGAAAGTCGGGAATCTTAAAATAAAACTCCACTGCTCTGGTCATTTTAAATGTATTAAAGATATATGTCAAGAGTAAGTTCAATAATCTAAAATTATCCAGGCTTCTTGGATACTATGGGATCTTCCCAGGAGAGCGTATAGGGGAAGTACTCATTTCCGGATAATGATATGTTGTTTATCATGTTTTTGAAGGCGTACATCAATCTCTGGGAATTGGAAAGCAAACACAGGGTCAGCTGTTGTGGAGCAGATTGCTCTAAATGACAAGTAAGTAGTCTGTACTAAACCACATCCAAAGCCAGTATCATTTTGGGAAGGGGGAAATTGTGGATTTTTCTTAAAGGTGCAACAAGAGATTTTGAAGCACCCAAATATTGTGTCATAATAGTAATTTCATATAGATCAGGGGCGGATCCAGGTTTTGAAAAACGTCAAAATTACCGGGGGGCTGAAAGGCTAAATTTGTCCTACCAAATGAGCTGTTTTTGCGAGATTTTGCAGAATTAGCGGGAGGCGCGCGCGCCCCCTCCCTAGATCCGCGCCTGTAGATTAGACACTCAATAGATTTCTTACCATGTATTTTGCTACAGAAATGTCTTAAAACAGAAAAAGGGTGATTTTGATTTGCTTATATTTCAATATAAAACATTGGCTGATTTGCTCCTATACGAAATTAGAAATTTGCACAATTTGTGTACGAAAGAAACATTCTCAACTTAATCCTTTCAGATGGGGATATTTTGATGGAGAACTTTACATCAGGGCAAAAAGTACTTTCGATTTTTTGAGGGACACCTGATATGTGAAATCTGTCGTTGCACCCAGGGCCGTCCCCAGAGGGGGGGTGTGGTGGGTTTGTGACACCCCCCATTAACAAAATTCTGTCGGCAAAATGTTAACTTGTCGGCATTATTGTCGGCAAATGGACACTTTTGATGGATGTTTTTGGGCGCCCATCTCTATTTGGATTTCTGTTTTGAAGGACTGAAATATAGTCAACATGTAGTAGGTGTCCCCAAAAAATTGAAAGCCCTGATTTTTACACTGATGTAAAATCTTCCCATAAAAATATCCCCATCATAAAGCGGACAAGATAGCTCAATCAGTTAAGCGCTTGACTCCAGTGTATTGTGCCCATCCATGCGTATAGGTGTGCGTTTGAGCCCTGTGAAATTCGGCTATCTTGTAATTTTCCCTGGACAAGAAGTTACCGCTTGGTTGTCCCAATTTACCACCCTGCGTATTTGGGAAGCTGGTCCTGGCTTCGATGGTATCTCGAGTATTTTGCTGATAAGGGAAAGCGCTGATCCTGACCTGCTGCATCCCTAGAAATGATCCTAAATGGTTTATGGTATGGTTTGGGGCCACAGTGATCAGCGCCATTGTTGAAATGCTTAGAGGCCAAATAGCATAAGGTGCTATATAAATCTCTGCTATTATTTATTATTATTATTATAAGGATTGAGCTGGAAAATATTTATTTGGTAGACACTCATTAAATTTCCAATTTTTTTCATTGGAGTCAATATGAAATTCAGCGTATTTATCTTAAACATAAGCAAATCAAACTAAACCTTTTATTTCACTTAAAGAAATTTCGGTGCCAACTATTACTTAAGGAATCCATTGAACCTCACAATATCTCTGAAATCACTATATCTGATCAAAATATGGATGCCTTGAAATCCTCTAATTGCACCTTATTAAAATATAGACCCTTTTCTTTCACAAAGATGGCCCTTTGCCCACCAAATGAGGATGACTATTAAAGAATAAGCACAAAAGTCATGCAGTTGTGCACTTCAACAGGCCTTTCAATCATGGTAAGATTCTGCATAATTTATAACACAAAATTCGGTGTATTTGAGATGGCTTCCAAAATAGCTGGTAGGAATCTCAAAGCAACTGACCTATTTGAAAAATACCAATGATCTAATACCTATAGGTTGGTTTGGTTTAAATTTAATGCATTTTTCATACTGGTGCCCTCCCCTACAGAAACATGGTTGAACATTGTTCAACAACATCACCCAATAGACCATTTGCACGATCCCCAAAATGATCTCATTCGGTGCCCATTTCCATCCCGGGGAACTTGTACAGAGGTCATGTTTACAAAAGATTTTGTTGTTGTTCGCGTTCGCCGAACATGGGGCCTAAATTACAAATACCAATTACCTTTTCACGTGACGTTAATCTTACAAAAATGTAGAAGAATATTTATGGCACAAAAAACTCGAGGAACGGGTGTTGAATTTCACGACAAAACGTGATATTTTCGATCGTACTGTGCCCTACTTGTCACCTGAACGGACGATTACCCAACTATAGTGCAACGTCAAAGATGGGTAAGTTTCTTGTATTTTCGTTACGCTCCTACCCTTATTTTGTAGCCAACTTGAGGATTGGTAAAAGTTCCCGCGGATGGAATGGCACCGATGAAGATGCATTTCTGGGATTGTGCAAATGGTCTATTGCTGCTTCTACAGCTGTACAAAGTTTGCTAACTGGTCTATTTAACACACTTTACACGGAAGATGTCATTTCTAAAAAATCTTTTTAGAAAAAAATCAACACTTGCTACACTTTAATTTGACACAGACTGGGCGGTGTGCCATATTAGCCAGTTTCAGCCGGCAATCTGCTATACCAATTGTTCCAATTGTGAGTGTTTATTAAATCAGGTATACTTTTCTTATTGCAGATTTGTTATGTTTTTAAAGAAGGAACAATTTGAATCAGAAAAAAAATGAGGGCATTTTTTAGGGGGATGGGGGGGCTTTTATTACAGACAGTGTAAGGCAAAAACTCCAATCACAGATACTGTCTTTTGAAATTTTCAGATGAGCATAAAAAGCCATCTAGGCTTCCTTGAGCGAGCTGCAGAAAGCTTTTTAAAAGCTCCCAACTTCTGGCTGGAGCCCAACTTCCTGGCTGGAGACGAGCCTTTACAAAGCATAGAGCTGCATAGCAGCAGGACCGGCAACTGAGTTGGGACCAGAAGCAGTTAAAGCTCACTGCATTTTAATTCAGGTGTAGCAATACGCATTGTTAATTACTGTAATCAAGTTAGTACAAGTTAAGTTACATACTTTAGACTGTCACTCAAGATTTGATCAAATTACCATGTCGTAGATGTTATGATTCAAGTGTTCAAAAATTTTTTTTTAAAAAAAAGAATTATTCACCCAGGGCCTTGAACCTCGAACATGATCGGATTTTTTTTTTTTCATTTTTAAATCTAGTCTAGACTAGGGAGAGTAAACTGGGCATGCACGAACAGTCAAACATTATCAGTAACAAATGTAGAACCTAATTCGGCAACAGTCATCTATTAGTCAAATTAGCTTTAAACTATTGGGAGTAGCTCACATTTTCATTAAGAATGTCGATTCCCGATGCTTGATAACGTATCCATCCACGTGTGTCATTGTCAAGTAGGTTCTTACTTACTTGAATCCGGGTGCAACCCTTTCCCCGCACCTTTTCATTTCTTTGAACCTGTTTCGTGCATTGATTTTACAAATCATTTGACCACGAAGGTGGTACCGTCTATCGATTCTTGCTCTTTCGTCATGTCGAAAATATTATATAAATCCCTCTACTTCTCGTAATGTTTGTAAGAACCCCCTCAACTTCTTTTCGCCCGAGCGGCCATTGTAGATCAAACTCGGCTCTATCAAAACAAAACCAACATGCGCTAACATGCCGAAGGCTTAACTGTACGAACGTTTTACGTCATGTCTTAATTTACACAATAGTTCGTTGTTCATTTTTCTTACAACCGTTCCATGCGGTATTTCCATTGGAGTTCCGATATCATTTGTGGATTTAATACCCGCAGATTTTTGTTCTCGGCACAACCGATTTACCAGCCTTCCACTTCTTCACAATTGCGTGTAACTGGTAAGCATAGTGTTCCGTATCATTTATCTTAAATATTGCCAAGGAAGTATTTTGCTGGTTTTGGCCTGCTAAATACGGTTAGAAAACTCGCAGCCGGCTTTTAACAGATGCGCGATAAATCGCCCGGACTCAAAGCATTTTTAGATGCGCGATGCGCGCGATCGCGCGCGCGCGCCCTCAAAAGACAATGTCTGCATAATTTATAACACAAAATTCGGTGTATTTGAGATGGCTTCCAAAATAGCTGGTAGGAATCTCAAAGCAACTGACCTATTTGAAAAATACCAATGATCTAATACCTATAGGTTGGTTTTGGTTTAAATTTAATGCATTTTTCATACTGGTGCCCTCCCCTACAGAAACATGGTTGAACATTGTTCAACAACATCACCCAATAGACCATTTGCACGATCCCCAAAATGATCTCATTCGGTGCCCATTTCCATCCCGGGGAACTTGTACAGAGGTCATGTTTACAAAAGATTTTGTTGTTGTTCGCGTTCGCCGAACATGGGGCCTAAATTACAAATACCAATTACCTTTTCACGTGACGTTAATCTTACAAAAATGTAGAAGAATATTTATGGCACAAAAAACTCGAGGAACGGGTGTTGAATTTCACGACAAAACGTGATATTTTCGATCGTACTGTGCCCTACTTGTCACCTGAACGGACGATTACCCAACTATAGTGCAACGTCAAAGATGGGTAAGTTTCTTGTATTTTCGTTACGCTCCTACCCTTATTTTGTAGCCAACTTGAGGATTGGTAAAAGTTCCCGCGGATGGAATGGCACCGATGAAGATGCATTTCTGGGATTGTGCAAATGGTCTATTGCTGCTTCTACAGCTGTACAAAGTTTGCTAACTGGTCTATTTAACACACTTTACACGGAAGATGTCATTTCTAAAAAATCTTTTTAGAAAAAAATCAACACTTGCTACACTTTAATTTGACACAGACTGGGCGGTGTGCCATATTAGCCAGTTTCAGCCGGCAATCTGCTATACCAATTGTTCCAATTGTGAGTGTTTATTAAATCAGGTATACTTTTCTTATTGCAGATTTGTTATGTTTTTAAAGAAGGAACAATTTGAATCAGAAAAAAAATGAGGGCATTTTTTAGGGGGATGGGGGGGCTTTTATTACAGACAGTGTAAGGCAAAAACTCCAATCACAGATACTGTCTTTTGAAATTTTCAGATGAGCATAAAAAGCCATCTAGGCTTCCTTGAGCGAGCTGCAGAAAGCTTTTTAAAAGCTCCCAACTTCTGGCTGGAGCCCAACTTCCTGGCTGGAGACGAGCCTTTACAAAGCATAGAGCTGCATAGCAGCAGGACCGGCAACTGAGTTGGGACCAGAAGCAGTTAAAGCTCACTGCATTTTAATTCAGGTGTAGCAATACGCATTGTTAATTACTGTAATCAAGTTAGTACAAGTTAAGTTACATACTTTAGACTGTCACTCAAGATTTGATCAAATTACCATGTCGTAGATGTTATGATTCAAGTGTTCAAAAATTTTTTTTTAAAAAAAAGAATTATTCACCCAGGGCCTTGAACCTCGAACATGATCGGATTTTTTTTTTTTCATTTTTAAATCTAGTCTAGACTAGGGAGAGTAAACTGGGCATGCACGAACAGTCAAACATTATCAGTAACAAATGTAGAACCTAATTCGGCAACAGTCATCTATTAGTCAAATTAGCTTTAAACTATTGGGAGTAGCTCACATTTTCATTAAGAATGTCGATTCCCGATGCTTGAGAACGTATCCATCAACGTGTGTCCTTGTCAAGTATGTTCTTAATTGTAATCGGCAACGCCTTTCCCCGGACCTTTCAACCTTTCATTTCTTTGAACATTTTTCGTGCATTATTTTACACTCAATTATGACCACGAAGGTGGTACCGTCTATCGTTTCTTTTTTCATGTCGAAAATATTATCTAATTCTACTTCCGTAATGTTGTAAGACCCCTCAACTTCTCTCGCCCGAGGCGCCATTGTATATTCAAACTCGGCTCTATCAAAACAAAACCACATGCGATTACAGTGCAAGTCTTCACTGTACGACGTTTACGTCATGCATTATTTACACATCGTTCGTGTCATTTTTCGTCACCGTCATGCGGTATTTTCGCATTGGGAGTTCCGATACATTGTGGAGTTAATACCCGCAGATTTTTGTTTCTCCGGCACCGATTACATCCGTTCACACTATCTGACAAATTGCGTGTAACTGGGAAGCATAGTGTTCCTTGATCATTTATCATTAATATTGCAAAGGATGTATTTTGCTGGGTTGCCGGCTCAAATACGGTAGAACACTCGCAGCCGGCTTTTACAGATTCGCGATAAATCGCTCGGACTCCAAGCATTTTAGATGCGCGACTGCGCGCGATCGCCGCGCGCGCGCCTCAAAGACAATGTCTGCAATCATAATAGTTGTTTTATTCTAATCCCAATTATATTTCTAACTTGACTTTTGTAGATGAAGTTATGGGTTGATGAGTGTGCATCAATTGTTGGAGGTATGGACATTGTAGCAGTAGAAGCTGTCCATGGGAAGGATGGTAAAGACTATATCAATAGATGTAATAAAGTTAGTGGTTTGATGAGTGTGCATCATTGTTGGGGGATGGGACATTGAAGCAGTGAGAGGCTGTCCATGGGCAGGATGTTAAAATACTATATTCATCGAGTAAGTAAAGTTATGGGTTGATGAGTGTGCATCGTTGTTTGGAGTATTGAACATGTAGCAGTAGAGGGAGGCGTCCATGGGAAGGATGGTAAAGACTATATCATAGAGGTAAGTAAAGTTATGGGTTGATAGTGTGGCATCCATGGTTTGGAGGTATGGACATTGTAGCAGTAGAGGCTGTTCATGGGAAGGATGGTAAAGACTATATCATAGAGGTAAATAAAGTTATGGGTTGATGAGTGTGCATCATTGTTGGGAGGGATGGACATTGTAGCAGGAGAGGCTTGTCCACGGGAAGGATGGCAAAATACTATATCATAGAGGAGTAAATTATTGGTTGATGAGTTTGCATCATTGTTTGGAGGGATGACAGTGTAGCAGTAGAGGCTGTCCATGGGAAGATGGCAAAAGACTATATCATAGAGGTAAGTAAAGTTATGGGTTGATGAGTGTGCATCGTTGTTTGGAGGATGGTACATTTTAGCAGTAGAGCTGTTCCAGGGAAGGATGTAAGACTTATCATAAGGTAGTAAAGTTTATGGGTTGAATGAGTGTGCATCATTGTTTTGGAGGGATGGACATTGTAGCAGTAGAAGCTGTCCCTGGGAAGGATGGTAGAAGACTATCTAGAGTTAGTACGTTATGGGTTGATGATTGTGCATCATGGTTGGAGGGATGGAACATTGGTAGCCGTAGAGGCTGTCCATGGGAAGGATGTAAGACTAATATCCTAGAGGGAAGTAAAGTTATGGGTTGAATGAGTGTGCACATTGTTTGAGGGATGGACATTGTAGCAGTAGAAGCTGTTCCATGGGAAGGATGGTAAAGACTATATCATAGAGGTAAATAAAGTTATGGGTTGATGAGTGTGCAGCATGTTTTGGAGGATGGACATTGTACAGTAGAGGGGCTGTCCATGGAAGGATGGTAAAGACTATATCATAGAGGTAAGTAAAGTTATGGGTTGAGAGTGTGCCATTGTTTGAGGATGACATTGTAGCAGTAGAGGCTGTCCATGGGAAGGATTTCAAGACTATATCTAGATGTAAGTAATTATGTTATGAGTGTGGCATCATTGTTTGGGGGATGGACCTTGTAGCAGTAAGAGGCTGTCCATGGAAGGATGGTAAAGACTATATCATAGAGGTAAATAAAGTTATGGGTTGATGAGTGTGCGTCGTTGTTTGGAGGTATGGACATTGTAGCAGTAAGAGGCCTGTCCATGGGAAGATGGTAAAGCTATATCATAGCGGTAAGTAAAGTTATGGTTGATATGTGTGCATCATTGTTGGAGGGATGGACATTGTAGCAGGAGAGGCTGTCCCCATGGAGGATGGTAAAGACTAATAGCATCGAGTAAGGTAAAGGTTTGGGTTGAGAGTGTGCTCATTGTTTGGAGGGCCTGCATTGTAGTCAGTAGAGGCTGGTCCATGGAAGGATGGTAAGAACTATATCTAGAGGTAATAGAGCTGGAAATATCCTCCTTGAAGAAGTCAACAACCCAAGAATGTGAAAGAACTTCCCATAATGTCAAAAACACACACAAAAATTTTTGGTGGTTCTTGACCAAAATTGACCCAATTTTGAGAATTAGCAAAACAAAAAAAGACTGTGAAGATGAATACTGACATAGTTTTGGCAATTTATGAGAATTTTTGTTGGTAAAAACTTGATTTTTTTTTATGATTATAGCCACAATCATCATTTTTATTGGACGATTGCGTAGCAAAATCCAGCTTCTGAAATGGCAATGTCTGGATGTACGTTGTGTGTCTGTAAGGATGTAGTGTGTGTCGGACACAAAAGGTAACACGCCCCTATTAACTATGTAATCCATTCCCCTATGGTCCTCCCCTGGGTCCTGGGACAGGGTGGGTGGGGAAATGTCAAAAAAATGTCACATTTTCACCAATGGAAACATGTTGCCATAAACTTTTTTTCCACATTAGCTAGATATCAAACTTAGATATAATTGTAGATGGCAAGCCCAAAAATCCCCTACGTCCCCATTAATCAATTCCCCCAGGGTCCTCCCCTGGGTCCTGACGGGGTGTGGAAATGTCAAAAAAGTCAACATTTCACCAAAGGTAAACATTTTGCCATAACTTTTTTTTCCACATGAAGCTAGAAGTTAGCCAAACTTAGTTTTATTGTAGGAGGACACAATCCCCTACGAACCATGTACCAATTCCCCCAGGGTCCTCCAATGGGTCTGACAGGGGGTGGGGAAATTTCAAAAAGGTCAACATTTCACCAAAAAGGTTAAACATTTTGTGCCATCACTTTTTTTCTTCCATATCAGCTAGAGTACCTAAACTTTAGATATATGTTAGAAGGGGGCACAAGCCCCTACTACCCATGTATGCCATTCCCTCCCCTCAGGGTCCCTCCCCTGGTACTGACAGGGGGTGGGGAAATTTCAAAAAGGTCAACTCTTTCCCAAAAAGGTATACACATTTTGCCTAACTTTTTTTTCAGATGGGCTAGAGTAGTCAAACTTAGGTATGTGAGAGGGGACACCCCCCTACTAACCCATGTAATTCCTTCCCCCAGGGGGACCGGATCCCCTCTCCTGTGTCTGTCAGGGGGTGGGGACATGTAAAAAAAGAGAAACATTTCACAAAAAATAAAACATTTTGCCATAACTTTGTTTCCAGATGAGTTAGAGTAGTCAAACTTGGGTATATTGTAGTAGGAGGGCACAGCCCCTACTACCATGTAATTCATTCTCCCAGTGTCCTCCCCTGGGTCTTGACAGGGGGCGGCGGAAATGTCAAAAAAGGTCAACATTTCCCCCAAAAGTCAATTTTTTTTCTAGATGAGTTTAGAGTACCAAAACTCAATTAATTTTAGTCGTATAGACTGAAAGTGTTTAGACCGATGCCTTTGATAAGCCCTAGGTGGCGACCGTCTAACATGCCCGATATGGAGTTTTTATGAGGTTTGGTCCAACCGTCCACTTCGCTTTCAAGTGCCTTCCATGCAGGCAGACGGGCTGTATTGGACTTTTTTTGGTCTCCACCTTCTTGCGTCAAGTATAACTACATTGGTGATTCAAAAAAACCTACATTCATGAAATATTTTTTCTTCAAGTTAAACGTTAATTTTTTGGCTTCAATGGTTGCCTTGGTCGTTTACCGTGATAAACAGGCTATCAGAAGATTTTAGTTGGTGTCTTTTGGACTTTGGGTTCAGAAACTATCCCATTGTGCGGAGAGACGCTAAAAAGTTCAGTTTGGGCCGATTTTAGGCCATAAAATGCGGAGAGACTGACACCCGATGGTTACCATAACACATCTAGCAAATATAATTCACACTATGCAATTTCAGCTGGTATCGATTTCTTATTGACAAAAACATCAGTTTGACTAAAATGGTCTATGGGATAACATAATTAGAGTAAAAATCCTCAACAAATGAAATTACTAAAAAATGTTCATCATAATAGTCGGTATTGAAAAGTTTATTATCAATGTTTCGGTTCATGAAAATAATGAATGAAAACTGCCAGAGATTTTTGTTTTAACATTAAAAGGTCATTTTTTGCCAAAGTACATTTATACAGACCTATGTGGTGGATAAAATGCGAGAAGAATTAAAGTTGAAGTTTTCTGCAAAATTTTTTTTTTTAAATTGATATTAAAACTTAAAATGCAAATATCGCGCTGTTTTCAAGCTGAATACAAAACCTTCTATGGTTTCACTTTTGGCTCTCAAGTTTCGTTGTAGGTTAAAAACTTAAATCTTGATAACCCAATTAAGTAAACTGTCGTCGTATACCATCTATCTTGACTTTCTTATTTTGGAATGAACATTTTTTCACTCAGGATTTTCTTTTGGATCCCGGGATATGGTTGTTATAATCGTCAATATTCTCCCACTCTATTTTTGAGAATATTTGGTGTTCAATGTTGTTACTCAAATCACTGCTGAAGAACATGTTACTCCATGGTATAAACGATGCATTTTTGTTTGGCTCAAAAGCGGCCAAAACAGGATTTTTAGTATCGCAGCCCAAAAATAGCATAACTCTTCCTCAAAAGTCCAAATGACACCAAAAAACGTTTTCTGAAAGCCTGCTTTACCTCTTAAAACCAAAGAAACATGAGCAACAAAATACTCTTACCTATTTTAATTATTTTTATTTGAATGTAGGTTTTTTTGGACTCACTATACATACACAATGTACACCCATATTATTCAATGCCAAAGAGCTGCACATACCCTAGGGAGAAAAGCAATCCGTCTGGTCATACCGCCTTGGCGGTTTTAAGATTTTTCAATTAATTGATGTCTTGAAGTTTGCCCATTATTGGGTAGTATGCCGTCATCCAATAAAAGTGGTGTTACTGGTCGGCATGAAACGGGACATTAACCCTGGGGCACGACCTGCCTGGTCTCTCGGCTCAGCCCATTTTGATGGTTCTTGGAAGGTAATATCATAAATTGCAGGTCGGTAAGAATGTTGTGTGGTTTACAGAGAGAGATAGAAGCATATCTTGATTCCGCGCCCTGGTTACCATTGTTTTACCCCCCGATTTTGTTGTGCACCCACACCGCTGTATATGCGCGTCTTAACCGAGGGGCCCCAACCACAAATCCCGCACAAGTATTGTATATAGGTGGGTGTGATCTTGGCCCCGTGTTAAAACATTGAGGCCTCCATTAAGAAGCCAAAACAGTGTATCAGCGTGTTCACAAAAATAATGTAAAATTTTGACAAAAATTTGTTGTTTTAAATTATGTATGATAAAAATATGATCATTCTGATAGGCAGTAGCCAGTACTAAGAGAAATAGTGTGTTCCCAATATAAATATGTAGTACTTGTTTTATTAACCTCACTGGCCAACTCTGGGGATGAGGTTGGGGGGAGGAAAACAGTTTGAACTATTTTCCATAGGGAGATAGCATTTGTAATCAGAATCAGGCAAATGAAAGAGCATGATTTGTTCATGAATATTCCTGAGGTGTAATAAATTATCTGCTTGCATAATTATATACCCAACCCTAACAGCACTAACACTATACCCTAACTTAACACTAAAGTTTTGCTAAACCTGATGAATAACACCAAAACCATACATCATAAGTCCCGACATGGAACAGGTCTATTACTTTGACCAAAAAAAATGACGTGGTTGAAATGGTGTTCAACCACAATTAATTAACTAATTTATACATTATTTCAATAAACACTGAAAAACTTTTAACCCTCTTAAATGTACATTAGTGATTCCTTTAGGACATTATTTTTTGTATGATTAGCTAGAATTCAAGAAAATGATATATTTCCAAAACTTTCAGTTGCGTGATTGTGATGTTGTGTTGTGATGTTACAAGCGAATTAGTTGTACGCGGCTGCCCCATAGGCCACTTGTGTTGAATTTCTGTCCGTTTATGGATAGAAAATACAAAAAATTATGAGTTTTTCTAGAGTAGATCGACTTGCATAAGATTAGGCACAAGTACTATACTTGGACCAGTGGCTCAGATTGATATAAAATTCTTAGTTTCTTGACGTAAATCAGGGGACAAGGCTGTGGATCACAAATGCCCTTTAAATCACTCCTTCCCTAATCAAAAAATGTCAAGATGACAAAGTGGCATCATCAATATTTGGGGAACCAGCAGGTCAATATTGACTAGAAAAAAATCAAAGATTGTGTGGACTCTTGTGGCAAGGTCTTATTGTCTACACTGGACAATACTCTCAATTACCATATATAGATCAGGGGGTCGGGGGGCCAGGGTAAATCACTAAGGAGGGGCAAAACATCATAGGGGGGCGAACAGTACCAAATCAACTCATTTTGGTAAAAACACCCTAATTTTTGCAAAACTTTATGCGTAAAAACCCTGTTTTTCATAAATTTTGGGGGGTGGCGGACGGCGCCCTCCCTGCCACCCCCTGCCAGCCACCGCCCCTGCTAGAGAATCGGTTATCAATAACTCTAACGCACCAGTCAATTTTTTAAAGTTTGACTTCTGTATTTTCTCTTGCTTGGTATTTTGTGAAGGGTGAATGATTGTCTATGACCACTCCAAGGACGAAACCAAAAACATTGAGGATGATAAAAGCAATAGCGACCTGGTGGCTGCAAAATGCATGCTACATTAGTGCAAACAGCTCCCACTATGAGGTGAGACATAACGTAGTAAGATGCAGTTCAAAGTTCTATAAATTTGTAGTCATAAACCTATTGTAGTAGAGGCACAGTCAAAGTTGCCCAAATTGTTGCCATAAACTGTAGTAAGATGCAGTGATGTATAGGTTGTGTCATCTTACAGGTGAAGGTGGACGTCACTGCACCTTTATGTTGTGCAGCCATGAATCTCACATGTATGCTTGGAATCATAGCATGATACGCATGCGAAATAAAGGCCCAGAACGATCAAGACGCTAGTGGGAATGAAAAGACGCAGTGGATGACGTCACCTTCAACTTGAGAGACAATAAACTTAGGGTTAAATTTTTGGTTGCATCTACTTCAAGCTGAAGACAAGGCAATGATAGGTGATTTAAACACACAACCTTTCACACGTATGGTCCAAATACTATTTTTTGCATTACTCGCGTATAGGCTAATTACTATTTCTCCTGTATACGTAGCAAAAAATATGCGAATTTTGTTATGCATTACAGGTATACAAGCGTTATACCCCCTCACTACATCACCGTTGTAGATAGTGTAGGACTAATTCCATGTGCAACCTGTGTTCAGAGTCCACATCTTAGGCGTCGCTTCATAGAACAGCTTTAGATTACTGTACTGACACTAGTATCGTCAACCTGTTTTACCTGAAATTAGCTTGATTTTTGGAGGATTATAATTGGATTCCGATCTAACATAAAACAAAAAAAACTTTTCAAGTTTCAAATGAAGGAGTGTGATTGAAATAAACGAAGCAAATTAGGACATTAATTAATTTGTACAAAAAAAATTACACAAGATAAAACCAAAATAGTAATGAGCTGTAACCAAAAATGCATTGCACTTTTATTTATTGCACTTCCACAAAGAACTTAATGGTGGGATATAATAGGGGTCTTCTACTGTTTTCAGATTCTTTCTCAAGTAGGGGTGGAATTTGGAATTATAAATCAAAACATGGACTATGATGGGGC
>JAMKCH010011190.1:0-26541 GCA_023653785.1 Ophioderma brevispina | reverse complement strand
GGTAACGTATTAATAATAACTGTTCCAGTTAAAGTAGGATGAAAAGTTTGTTAAACAAAAACGAACACAAGCGGACGTGGATTGCATCAGGAGGATAAAGGCTGACTCACAGATTTCAAAATATATTTTTGTGTGTATTAAATAGAAATACCGAACTAGAACTAACGAGAGAAAGGGGCAATCTACACGGCAGCGCAGATCCAGATCGGATCCAGATCTCGTATCCAGTTTGCGTCTACACGGGCAACGGCCAAACTTGATCCAGATCAGCAACGCGTACATGGTGTGTACACGCTTGGTTAGTGTCGCTGCACTTTAAGCGCGTACTTTTAGGTTACGCGTAAAGTATTCCTCGATCACCAACGTTACGCGTAGCATATGTACACTTTACGCTTCGAAAGGTCGCCGTACTTTCGCACTCACTGCGCCGTGTAGTGTTCTATAAACGGTCTCCCGTGATCTGGATCTCGGGGAAACGGATCCGATCTGGATCTGCGCTGCCGTGTAGATTGCCCCTTAGTTCCAAAGCTAAATTTGAATCCAATTTTTCGTTTTCACGCAGTAAACGTACATGACATTTATCAGTGCCATAGGATACTGTGTATAACAAAAATTCCGGATCCGGAATTCTATAACAAAGTTGTGATTTTCCATATGAGTTGAGCTCAGCTATTACTCATAGTGATTAGTATACCAACAAGCATTATGTATATGCAAAAAAAACACGATTTGTTTGAAAATTGAGGGCGCTCTCCTCGAGAAATCTTTGAGTCAGCCTTTAATCGCACCTCACTTTGCGATGCGTAATTGGTCAAGTATGCAACAAACATCTGCATAGCATTTTCAGGTATTGACTAGAACGGATTGTTTTATTAAGTTCCATTTTTTTAAATGAAAATTTCGTGAAAATTTTCAAGAAAATCACTATTTCGTTAGTGTTGTTTTTGTATATCAATATGCTACTAATACATAGTAGTAAGTTCCACTTGCCAGTTCTGAATTGTAACATTAATATTCCTAATCTGTATCTTACTATTTTTTCATTATTTCTTATCTGTATCTTACTATTTTCCCATTTAGTTTCGTTTGATAAAATTATTATGCACCATTAACAGAAAGTTGTGTTTAGTTTCATATGCGAGGTGGATCGGAAAAATTTGCGAAATGTTCATACACTGGCCAAAGGTGTTGCAGCATGCAGAAAATATTTATGATCACAAATGGACTTTAAATTGTACCAGGAGTTCTTGACTACACATACGTAAAACGTTTGATTAGATTCTCATGTTCCTCAAATGCGGCGGATTAATAGAGCTGGCTAACGATAACTTGCCTATTGTACTCAAGACGCAATACAGACACAGGAACACCAGAAATGGCTTAAAATGAGCCGTTTTAAAGGGATAATCAGCGATAATGCGAGAAAATAAAAAAATCTGGAAATGCATTAATTTAGCGTTACGTATAAATCAGGGATATGTGTGTACCATTCCATTAAACCTCTTCCTGTTCAACATCTATACCAACGACCTACCAGTGCAGGAACCTTTTAGACGATCTCGTAATCAGCACACAGATGCAGAATCACTTTTTTTATAATTCACTTTTTTATAATAATACCCACATTAAGAAGACGAACAGTAAAAGTATGTTCACGCAATAACATCTTGAACAAACTCGCTGGCACAAGATGGGGTAGCATCGGCAAATTATCGTCTGTCAAGTCTTTTAATCCGACATATTTAGGGAACATGGGCTGGGGTCTCTCTCTCGCTCGCTCGCTCTCTCTCTCTCTCTCTCTCTCTCAAAAGGTACATTGTGGTAGTAAATATGACCATAAACATCAGGTTGCGGTAATGAAATTTTTTTTTTTTTTTTTTTTGAGTTTGGGGGGCATGAAAATACCCTTAAAAAGCTTACTCTACAGATTGTTAGCCTTAGAATTACAAATTACACCAACCAAACACAGATGCATATTTGGTACATACAATGTAGCTGTTGGAAACATACACTAACGTGATTTTTTTTTCAACAGTGCTGGCAATTGAAGCAAACAACCAAGTAGAAGTGTGGCATGCAATTGTATGTTTTGAGCTTGTCGAAAAGAGTAAGGAACACCAGGATATCTATGCCAAGTACCTATCAAAGTTACATCAACGGCTAAGAATGTCACCTCAGGTAAATAGAGTGCTTTGCAAAAATTGAGCTCAATCATACATGGAAGCATGTATCCCGTGCTTCATGGGGTTCTTAAAGTTTTGCTCTATGCATTAAACTATGTCCATAAGGATCTCTATCGGGATTGTTGGTTCCAAATTGATCCTTGATGATTATATATTATTTTCTGTCGTGCACGACAGAAAATCAAAGCATGGTTTTCTATATGGACGATTACGGTAGCAGGCAAGTTCAAAACAAGGTTTGTGGTTTTCTTTCGTACTTGTTTGTACAATAAACCTTCGAAACGTTCTCGCTAGGTGGTCTACAACCGATCCAGTGCAATTTGAGAGAAATTTGTATCCTCAAAAAATTCTCCTCCTGTCACTTTAAACTACGCTCTTAAGAAAAGTTAAACCTGCGAAATAAATTGAAGGCTAATGATCTTCATCAGCAAATCAATTGCAATAAAGGCGATTCATGTAGATTAGCAGACTCTGGGGCTCTGAAATCTGTTTTACCTTGTAGATTGCGATTAGCAGACTCTGAGACTCTGAAATCTGTTTGACCTTGTAAATGTCAAGTGATGTTACATCTTGGAAAACAGAAAAGGGTATGATAAATGACAAGCACATGATTTTGGAAAGCACAAGATCTTGGAAAAAAGTTTAGTTCATCCTATGATTTTCAACAATCTTCTACTACTGCATGTTCTAGTAATTTCAAATTTGTTAAAATTACTAATGATCAGGTTCTCAAATCTCTTCAGAATTCAAGTAACGCGGGAGGCAACTGGTCTTGATAGTGTGATTAGTCGTCTGTTAAAAGCAGTAGATGGCCCTCTAGCTCCCTGGCTCATTTGTTAAATCTCTGTCTATGGGGAACGTACCTCCACAGTGGAAAACCAGTATGGTTACACCCCTGGTTACACCTCTTTTCAAAGGAAGATCCATATCTAAGTTTAATAACTCTCAGCCTATATCTGTGCTTCCTGTTGGAATGAAGAGTTTTAAGAGACTGATCTATAACCAATTATGTAACTCATATATGGATCCTGTCATCTGATTTGTTAAAAGTGGAGGCATTAAATCAACAAGTTTCTGTAAAGTGTCTAGAAAAAAATGTGATAGTGTATCAGATATATCGTCTAACCATCATCTAACCATCAGATATATCTTGTCATTTTCTATGGTCTAGAAGTGTCTAGAAAATATCTAATAGTGTATCAGATATATTGTATAACTATCTTCTAATTAGAGTAGAACCCACACCATATCTAACTATCAGATATATCAGGTCAGTTAATAGAGCCTGGAAGTGTCTAGAAAATATCTGATAGTGTATCAGATATATCGTCTAACTATCATCGGTAATTAAAGTATAGATTTAAAAAAGTGTCTACAAAGAGCAGAGATCCTCCAGTCTAGAAGCGTCTACAAAAGATCACCCAGCTAGTGTATCTATTGACCGTCTATCATTTAATGAGAGTATAGAATTAGGACAGCATGTGTAGAAAGGGTATTTCAGCGATTCTAGAAGCGTCTAGAAAATATCTGAAGTGTTATCAGAGATATCGTCTAAACTATCATCATAATTAGAGTCTAGAATTTAGAGGTATATGACAGAGTGTCTAGAAACTATCGATAGTATATTCAGATATCTCGTCTAAACTATCATCAACTATTGTTATTCTAGATTGTCTCTCTTATCTAGAATGTTGTTTTGGAGAGTGTCCTAGACTAGAATTTCAAGGTGATGTTTTCTAGATGATTTCGGATTGGAGTGATGTCTAGAAATTTTTGAAGCTATCTAGACTAATTTTTTTTTGGTGTGTATCAGATTATTGTCTAACTATCACTAATTAGAGTCTTAGAATTTAGAAAATATCTCGACAAGAGTGTCTAGAAATAATATCTGATATACATTCTTCGTCTAACTATCATTAAACTATATGATAGCCTAGAATGTCTCTCTGTCTAGACTTCTTTTTTGGAGAAGTGTCTAGACTAGTTTCAACGGTGATGTTTTAATGTAGTGTTGGTGTGATGTCTAGAATTTTTGAAGCTGTATCAGATAGATTTTGGGGGGGGGTGACTGGTGATATTTCTCGATGATAGTTTTTGGCGAAATACGTGATAGTTTTGTCTAATACAATCCTGCCAGCGTAATAACTAAATGACTGGGTAAAATAAGGCGTGAAGATATTAAAGCTAGGAAAACATCGGGGCATCGTGCACTTTGTATAGCAAGAAGTCCGATGTGTGGCGATCCCTTTGGATTCCAACGTAAAACTTCCAACACTGAGAAAGTGTTGATATATAGGTCATGATTGATTTTGACTAATTTTTCTACGAGTTTTCAAGGGTTCCACAACATCCTGAATCAGCAAGGTACGGTATGTAAAGCACAAGGAATTCCAATCGCAAGAAGCAGGGAATTTAATCAAAGAGTCACTGGGATTGAATGATCACATGGTCTGCCGGACAAGGGTCGTATGCATCTATTGCTATACTTTTGCAATCGTTACGGGGAAAGCTTTGGAATTTATGAGCAAGGGAGAAAGAGAAATGCTACATCACTCTCAGAAACAATGGTGGGGAAGATACCGAAGGAAGAAAGCCAAGGCAGTATCATGATGTTAAAACGGGGTACATGTTGCCCTTCTTCGTCTTTTCGTGCTTCTATGTGAAAAAGATTCATCCAGATTCATCAAGTGGTTTGGGCAAAAATCGAGGCGTCGGTCTATGGAAACGTAGATCTAGTCAGGCCGTGGTTTTGTAATGTTCCTCTCGGAACGAATACCGTGGAGACAGGATACAATCCATATATGGCCACAAATCATTCCGTACGGGCGAACCAGCTTCACTACTTGATTCAAGCTGGATCTAAATTAAATTGCGACATCATGGACAGTAATCTGGACACAACTCAGAACAACATATAAACGTGATCCTTTCCTCTAAAACGGATAAATAAGAACAATTGCGTTAACTCTGGTTATTGACCTGTTTCTTTACGCAATTTGGCCAATCGGGTTTTCATTAGATCCAACAGACAGAACCTGAACATAGTAGAACTTTGCGAATCAGAGGGATTTCCACTTGGAGGAAACAAAACCCAAACGTTTTATATAGGAGCTGCGCTGTGTAAAGTCTGATGCAAACAAACAAAAGAAAGAAAAAGGTACTGTAAAACATTTTAATTGGTGCGATACATTTTTGGAAGCCTTCTAATAACGGATAATATGGAATACTTTTCAACTGGTTGGTGTGCATTTTTAAAGTTTGACCCCGTGTAGGCCTTAAATTGGCACCCTATTGAAATTTGGTGGCACAAAAATTTGAGTGAGAGTATAATACCTCGCATGAGATAGGTGGTCCATACCAACACCAAAGGTGTCAAACCTTTCTTAGTAGGGGATGAACGAATTCCTTTCCTTAATGCACGGGGGGCCCCTATGAGGTCTGCATTTGTTCTATTCAGGTTCTATAGCAATATGCATAACATACTCATATAGTTAGAGATATATGGCTTCCCATGCACCCCCTTAAAACTAAATTCAACATGATTTTTAGAATCTCTACGACATCTACTTAAAGGGCTTGTTCCGATTTTGGGTATCGTGTTATCTAATTGGTATTGCGAGAGCCTGGCAATTGTATACACAGGCCACCAGGCACCGTGGGAGGAAAGAACCTTGCGGTTTTGATGTAGACGCGATAATGCATGTGCACCGCCCTCCTATTCACTAACTGCGCTAAAGGATGTTTTTTTTTACACCTAAAACGTGCAGTTTTTGTCAGTATTCAAGAGGACGGAATGGATTTGAGGGCTCAAATTTCGGGACGACAATTAGAAAAAACGACCTTCATCTGATATCAAAATTGATACTACTCCGGGTAAAATCAGGGGGGGCCAAAGGACGATCGAAACAAGCACCTTTAAAGAATTTGATGTTACCAAAATCAAACCGATTGTCCCACGGGGTCCGTTTGGCTGCCATCTGGATTAAGAGGGAGTAATCGCAAAAAATGGTTCACTTTAGTTGAAAAGTATCTAAATTGATTCGTCTCATCACAAGGATTCAGAAAATATAAAGTTTGACATAGGTGATGTCAGTTACAGAGGAGTATGGTGTGTGAAAATGTGATTAAAGGTATTGACCTTTTGAGTGGTCATTGTACAGGGGCAAATTTTCACAAATGCTTCAATCTTGACAAAATGGTGCAATGTTGGTATGAGCATGGCAATCTGGAAATGTTAAAGTTGCCATTGATTTCGATCTTCCATTGGTTTCACGGTTAGGAAAAGAGAGATCTAGTCCTAATTCCTACTAAAAACAATTACAAATTGATAAAAGGCCAGTTTTACCCATAATTTACCACCCTAACTAAACATCCTAGAGATAGTGCAAAATATACTTTTCTGGATTGCACATGCTCATAAAGGACTTTCTGTTTTACAATGATACCAAAATTTGCCAAGACCATGCATTTGAAAAATTTGGCCCCCCCTTACAATGACCAATCAAAAAGGTCAAGACCTTTATCACATGTTCACCCATATCTCTGTAAATGAACATGAACGAGGTACCAAAAGTGTATGTTCTGATTCCTTATGGTGAGACGAATCATATTTGAGATACTTTTCAAACTTAATTGAACCCATTGTACGATTTAATCCCCTCTTAATCCAAGTGGGCGCCCCAAACGGACCCCGTGGGGGAAAATTGATTTTGTAACATCAAATTTCTTTAGGTAGAAGGTCGTAGTGAGAGATTTTAAAATAATCGTTAGAATTTAGTTTTAAGGGGGTGCTGGGAAACCCATGGAAACATATGCTAGACTAATACTTCATAGAATTCAATCGTTTTTGTTAAGACCTAAATTCTGCTTTGTCTCGCAGAAGAAGGGAAGAAACCGAAGAAAGCAAAGAAGTCCTACGGCTCTGAAAATAGATCACATTATGATGAAGGTAAAGTCAGCAACTACTGCACTTCCCCTTTTGTTTTCCCTTTATTTTGTTGGGCACTTTATTCAGCAAAATTTGTTTCATGCATGACTGCACATAACGGGAAAAAGGCTACATGGTGGAATGGGATTGCGCAACGGGAAAGAATCAAAATTGGCAAAATAAAATCCACCACCCAAAAATTACAAACAAAAGAGATATTGCTTCCAATATTGCTGCGATCAATACATAGGCTGAGCTCTGTTTAGCAGTCGTGATTTGTTTGCAAACTGCATAGCCGGCATAATGGGTTGGGCCTACGTGAGGATATTCCAGTACGGACCTGTTGGAGGTTCATCGTCTTGCCGTTAACGGAGGAAGTGTTACACGCAAGACTCTTCGACCCCGGTGGTAACATGTACATGATCCTGGGTAACCACACGATTTACAAGGGAATATGACAGCAGTTCACGCGATTGGACAGAAAACTGATGTAATGGTACACTATCAGATACCAGGATCTGTTCAAATGGATTACTATATTTGAGTTCAGGACCAGTTCAATGCCCTATTCAGATCCGGGACCCACCAGGAACAATAATTCTCACAGGGTTTGTTTTAGCCTGAGAGATTACAGTTCCATTGAGCCATTTATGGACCTTTTCAGGTTTTAGCACGATACAACACCAAAATCCTCTTCCCAGACAAATCAATGGTATTTTCTGGAGATTGAATCCTATTCTCGAAGTTTGGGGGAAAGATGGTTGAAGATTGTTTTTCTATAGTTTGAAAGATGCTGAATCAGAATTTTGACCCTCAAAATGGATACAGAGCTGTCACAGCGAATTAAATCATTTTACTTTTTTATTTTTTTTATTTTTTTTACAATAATTTGGAACCAGTGTTAAACTAAATCTGAGCCATTAGATTAATTCGCACCAGGGATTAACTTTGGATCTTATCGGGGATGTCGTGTCAGAAACTGGACAAGGTAGGAATCTATACAATCTATTACATTTTTTAATCCTTATAAAGAACAAAAACATTGACGTACATTCAAAAACACAATTTGATTTATTTTCAAATTTACCCCTGTATAATAATTTACCCCTTATTTACAAAGGTTCTCACCATTTAAAGGTTGGACCCAAAAATTCTTATTCAGCATCATTCAAACTAAAACTAAGTTAAACCTCCCCCCAAACTTCTGGAATAGGATTCTCATTTATACTCACCCCACGCTCTGATACCTTATGGGAGACTGACAGAGACATAGTTGAATTGATTCTTGTATTGCAAGTTTCGAGACATGGCCAGCTAACCGAGTAGAATATCCAGTTACCCCCCCCCGGGAAAATAGCCCATAAAAGAAGTCCAGGGAGGTCAAGTCTGGTGATCTTGGGGATATTCTACCTCATGGCCATCACTCTGTCTCCAATTAACTGTTGTAATCGAGCTTTCACAATTCTTGTTCGATGGGCAGGAGCAGTCCTGTGCCCACCAGAGATGCCTAAATTGTGCGTTTTGCTAGCGCCGGAATCTCACAAATTCTTCCTCAAGGACTGGGACAACCTGATAATTTAGCATTGCAAGATAAATTTCTCCATTGGCGTTCCGGCAAAAAAGAGGGGCCAATAAGACCATCGTTTCTAACAAGGCCCAACTCCACACTGGATTATTTTTCTCAAGTCCCTCCTATCAAAGGAAAGCCAAAGAGGCACTTTGACCGGTGAGGACATTGTGAGCCACCTGCGGGGTTGGGTAAGAATTGGGCCCGATGGCTTCCCGCATGTCGTAAGAGGCGGACTAAAAGGGGCCCCTGCGTGTTCTGATGCGATTGTTGATTATCAGATCATCAGGATATTGTCACCATCAGTGTCATCGGGATTTTTGAAGTCAATCAGTTTTCTAAAGTATAATGATATACTTAAGAGTTACTGTAACTTTTGTAAGTAACTGAGACCAAATGCCCTAGTACAATTTAACACGCCAGCAGTTTCTCACATACCATTGGAAATCCCCAATGCCCAATCGGCAGATCGTGTCCGACCCACTGCAAACTCTGTGCATTTTGCATGATCTCTTTTACGGAAGTTCATGACTCTGAATCATTTGATACGGATGCCATTGTAAGTCAATCTGCTTATGATACTAAATACTTAACCACAATACTATGCTACTTTGCATGGAATATATGGGGACATTTAATGTATATATATTATTTTGCATCTATTAAGAATTTTAAGTAAAAATCAAATACTAAATCTTGTTTGTGTCCTTTTTATAACTTTGAATTATTAACTTAACTGATAGGGTCTGGTTTACTTAAAGTATCAAGAATTACAACTTCAACAATCAAATAAATTACAGCAACATGTGTAAAATGAGCAATTGTTACTATTTTTTGCACAATTTACCGTAACTTAATATACCGGTATGTATTTGTAACAATTGTAAGCCTTAATTATTTACGTATTTTGAGTACTATAAAAAGTCACTGAATTGAGTATTTACGATTAATTATGTTGAGTCACTATTAATCACACTGATCATTTTTTGAGAGTTGCTTCGCTTATTTTTAAGAAATGTATATTTTATAGGTCATACGTTTAGGAGAAATGCTACAATACAATCTCACCCATGTAACATTCAGTGCTTCCTTGAATAAAAAAAAATCTTATTGGCCACGAAGGGTCATTTTTACCGGGATTTTTACCAATGCTAAAGCTGTTTATTACTGCCGATTATATATACAAGAAATACGAATAGATGAATAATATTATTTTTTTCCTTGGCAGGATCGGGAAAAAGATCTGCCACTCAAAATTACTGCCGCATTTGCGATGAAGAATTCGGACATCAAGAGGCCTTAAATGACCATATTTTAAGTGTGGAGCACAGATACAAGCTAAATGAAGATGAAGGCGGGAAGTGGAAATGTCGTCGTCCTCCTCTTTCTATGCCGAGTGGGGACTACCAGCTTTGTAAAAGGTAAACATGGATAGTTTCCTTTATGAAAAGATCAATATTCAATGATAATTTTGCTGTTTAGTTTTGAACGTTAATCAATGGATTTCTAAAAATCTTTCCTCGCCACTGCACGTGAAAAATGGAGGCAATTTTTCGATATCAGGCAGTTTAGGACAGGCAGTAAAGTAAAGAATAGCTCTGACTGGCGAGATACAACGGACCTGAACTTTCAAAAGCTGGCCTTACTAGACATCCTTGTCCGTCAAAATAATGCTTTTATATATCTAGTATAAACTGATCCCCTCTCCTGATCAATATTAAATTAAAAGGCATGAGCGTCATTTTGTTCATGCGCTTTTAAGACCACCCAACATTGACTTGTCGGGGAGGAGGGGAGGGGTCAAGTGAGCATGGTTTCAAGCTGTATATAAAAGTTTTATTGAAAAGGTGTCTATTGTTTTTGTGTCTTCAACGCTGTAAATCAACGTAAAGCCCCTGCGGTCAGGAGCTCTTTTTGTGTAAAAATGCTACATCCTATCAGGTATATTGTCAATGTGTCTAAATAATGCCCTTTCTGGTTTGTGTGAAAATTAATCTCTTAGATTCATCTCTTAAAAGACACCTATTTCAATACTATGTTTGACAGGAACATAAATGGAATCTGCAATTTTTCAAACATTCAAAACATTCGGAAAACAACGGTGTCGTGATGCCCATGTCCGAGAACTTCAAGAATGGAAACAAAGAATTAAATACCGCAGAGACAAGATGAAAAAGAGCAGCAGAAGAAAATCTCGTTCCTTTCATGGATATGATTTTATTTCAACAAGGATTTTCGACTTCAAACAATGATACGGTTAGTCATATATAAAATAAAGAAAAGTGTCGTAAACTTCCTTTTCTTGATATGTTCAAGGTGTGACATGGGTATTAAGAAACACTTGCCTGATAGAGAAAATAAAGATCGATCAAAAAACGCAATTATAACATCAAGTTATTATTATACCTCATATATAGGATCCCTGTCATCTGATTGGTTAAAAGTGGAGGCATAAAATTTAAACTAGCTTCAAGAATGAACCAAAATGAACTATGCCCTGGGAGGAGCGGGCATCCATTCATGAACTAGACCCGGGACAACTCTTCCCAGCATAGAGACTGCCGTACGGACCATCCATCCGTATTATGAGGGTACATATTGATGCTGGTGGTTACGAGATGAATACAGCGCGAACTCGCCGGGGGCACATTTCTGTGTGTGTGTAGCTGACGATCGCTTTTTTGGAAATTTTGTCTTCACATTTACCACACATGCTGGAACTAACCCGGTACACAAACAACACCGAACAAGGGCGATGATGAAATGCTGAATCACAGCCACGGTTTGAGCTTGTAGATGACGAGGTCTTAAAGGAATCATAGACGCAGCTGTAGGCTAATACCAAACGGCAGGTAAATACGCCGTGAAGTATATCGAGGGATTATTTGCAGCGGGTGAACGTCCAAATCTGCAGGCCGTGGAAAGGTTGCCGAATGCGGAGTTCGATGAATTGTGGGAAAATTCATACGCATTTGCCGACAGAAAAGGCACTTTGTTTTGGACTCCAAGTCACTTCTCAACAAAGGAAAGTGATATCATAGGTCATGCAAGAGTTTCCCAAATGTTTCTCAGCAACACCGCTGAAACAGCAAGGTAAGGGTGTTGTAAAGCACAGCTCCCATATCGCCAGACGACATGGGCTTTTAATTCAAGAGTCACTGGATTGAATGATCCACCAAGGTCTACCAGGACAAGGTGTTCCTGGAATAATGCTGTAATTGCAATTGTGACAGGGAGAACTTACGAGACATGACGCGTGAAAGCTTTGAAATCATGAGCAAGGGGAAAAATGCACATCCACTCTCAGAATACCCTCACCAAAGATAATCGTGGGGCGACACCGAGAAAAGCAAGGCGGTTTAGGTATTATGATGACAAACCGGAGGTCCGCGTGCCCTGTTTCGTCTTCCTGCTCTATGTGGAAAGCTTCATCCAGAATGCCAGTGGTTTTGGCAAAAACCGAGGCGTCGGCCTACGGAAAGTACATCCAAGTCAGGCCCATGGTATTGTAATGTTCCTTTCGGGGAAGAATACCCTCGGAGACAAGATGAAAACCAGAAATCAAGAAGAGGGTCACGGTTGTACACAAATCATTGCCTACGGGCGACTAGCTGCACTACCTTGAATCAAGCTGGATTCAAAGATCGCGACATCATGACAGGGTCTGGGCACCACTCAGAAGCAAGCATAAATACTATGCTAGGACCAGTGAGGCATAGAAGGAGAAATGGTGTCAAGCAATAGCATCAACCATTAATCCGACATCAGAAGCACCTCCTGCAGAAATTCCTTCTACATCTTCTCAAACAATATTAGTGAGTACGATAAGGAACTTGCTGACATTGAGCTGATATGCAAGGCATAACCAAATTCTCCGGGCACGTGACGGTGCCTGTGAACATCAACACAACAAGCAGCCAAATGGCAGAAACAACCAACCACATTCCAACTTCCAGCACTGTGTTTGTAACTTCTACAAACAAGTAGAACAACCAAAAAACTTTGTAAATGCGTTGATGTTGTCCTTGCGGACTTGTTTTACATCAAAACATTTGATTACAAAGCAATTTGAAGATGTTATTTCTGTCGGACTTTTAAAAATGTTGCCATGGATGAAGAAGTGGAACTTTGGAATTTAACTTGTTACTGTTCGCGTTGCTGTTATAATTTAGGAGTTTAAAATGGAAGGCACTGGTAAGTTGGATCATGGAGAAATCAATCGGTAATCTTACCCAAATTTTTGTTGTTACTTAAACCATGGCTACCATTTAGGCCTATGGTCAAGAATAGTCTTAGAATGTTCTTTTAACCAATCAGATGACAAGAATCTATATATTCGGTATATAAAACAAATATGACTGACTTTTTATTCGGGGGCAGGGTTGAAAACTAGAGTCATCGGTGATCTCGAAACCATACTATGGTTCGAGGATCACCTTGGGCCTATAGTTTCAACCATGCCCCTCATAGCAATCAATATTTGTATATTATGACGCCTACAAATTGAATTGAACAATAGGTCTCGAAACGTACCTAAGGTACGATGCCTCTACCTGATAAGTCGTCTTTGGTTGAGCTAATTTGCTGTTCATAAACAAAGAGATATTACTCTTTCATGTGACGATATTAGTTAATCTGTAAAGGAATCTAATTCAGATAAGGTCTACCCGCTCCTATATGTTATGGATTACGTGAGTCAATTCAGTTAATATCCCGCTTTACTTAGGGCACGCTTCAACGTTGTGCCTCACCAATAGCATTAGGCAAATTCATCACATAGTATCGTACGTCAACGGGAGCCAGTGTTTCTGAAGAAAAACACTTTGTACATTTTTATGCAATACAATTCACATGTCTTGGAATTGTGCAAAATGAGTTCTCTTTAAAGAATGCATGCCTATTTCTTTAGCTTACAGAATATATACCTGATGTTGAAGTAAACGTAGAAGAAATCAAGGAGAAGATGTGCAACGACGGTGTCGTCAGAAGGTCTTGGAATTTTTCCGTGAAAACTTCGATTCAGGTATGAATTACTAACTCGCCAATACAGGTTTTCCTTCATCCTTCAAGACTTGGATGCTAATAAGACTGCCTTGTTTGTATTGCTTGATTGAGTGCTGTCTTTGATACCATTGACCATGATATTTTGATTAAAATGCTTGGAACCAGTTTTGGTATCACAGACACTACTCTTGCTCGGTTTAGATCATATCTCACTGAGAAAAGTGAAATCTCACCTGAAATGTCCAAGCAGCAAATTTTCAACTAATCTGTTCCTCAGGGGTCCATTGTAGGCCCGCAAGGTTTCATAATATATACTCATCCAGTCGGTGACATTATTAAGAATCATGATGTTAACTTTCACTCGTATGCTGGTGATACTCACTTTTCTTGATTTTAATCTAAAGCATTCCCTGGTCTTTGTCACGCCGGTGTGTTTGAAAATCTGTCTCCAATCATTAGATCTGGGGGGTACTTTTGTTCATGCATCCTTTGTGTACAGATCCTAGAGTTATGTTTGATTCTACCATGAGTAGGTTTATCACTTTTAACCATGCGTACGATCTTTGGTATTGTCCCGCATTGACTACGCAACTCATTACTACATGGCGCTAATGAAATAGATCTCAAAAGGCTCCAGCGCTCGCAAAATAAAGATGTGCGCTTGATGTTCGCATGCGGTCGTGATCAGAGTTCGTCAAAACTGTTGATCACTCTTCATTGGTTGCTGTTAAGGAACGTATCAGATACAAAATCCTTCTTTATGTGTATAAGTCTCTTCACGGACAGGCTCCATCATACCTTACTGGTGGTCTAAATTTGTATAATGTGTTGGATAGTAATTGTGATGGTACTAGGCGAAGGCTACAGTTTTCTTCTGATCTTACACGGCTTGTTATTCCTCGTACCATAGATTTGGCGACAGCTCGAGAGATCATTTAACGTGATTGGTCCTAGGCCGTGGAACAAGCTCCCTGTTAATATTAGAGAGGCACCAGTGTCTTTAAACGGCTCTTGAAAACATACTTATTTCCTGATGTTTAAAATTTTGTTAACTTTGGATTTGTTAGTTTTCCATGATGTATGTCATGTTGTATATTAATTTCGTATTTTAAGTATTTGTTGTAAGGTGCTGTGCTCTCTGTAGAGCGACATATATATGCATTTTACTATTATTATTATTATTACTTTTAATTCATCATGATAATTCGACTCATAACCACACAATTAAATTTGACTTCGGTACTTGTGACGATGATGTTTTCTTTTTTAAATAAAGAAATCATAAGTTCTTATAACGCGCGACGTATGAGCGAATGGGTTCTCAAGGCGTGGGATCGCAGCAAAATAGACACACAAATACATGTGATAATTTGATCATCAAGTAATTCCATAAGAGATATAAGGGAAGAGGTCCGATTTTGGAGGCAGAAGGAAACATAGACCTCATGGGTGAAAGGCAGCGGATTAACCGATTCATCAAATCTAATCTTTACTCCCAGATTACATACTTGAGCCATTTACGAAGTAGAAACTAAAGCTGAGAACTCGTAAGTGCACCATGAGGGTACCTTGGTGAAAGAATAACCACACTGTTAGCATTATCATGTTTTAAGGAGTCCAAGTGTGTGAAAATATCGGATCCAAAACATGATAATGATAAAATTGGATGATTTTATTTGAAAAAAAATTGGGCTCGACTGCGTCTCGCCCAATATTTTTGCAACTCATAACTCGACCAATTAATTGGGTCTTAATTAATCGATCCAATTTTATATCAATATAGTACCCATGTTGGTGGGTAGTCTGTGGCTACCTGCAGAAGTTACTCCGAAGGTAGTCTCCACCTTCTTCATAGGACTATTTCCAGGAAATGTTCTACAGGTGTCCTTTGAACTTACCCTTTTCCACTCTTTTATATTAACTTTCAGAAACCCTTGGTAAAGGTTGGTTTGCTCTACTACAAAAAATTGTAGGAACTTTTATCTGACAGCAAAATCGCACATGTCCAAAGTGAAATTGCAGGCACTCTCTGGGTTGCAAATAAAGGAAGGCGAGAACTATGAATTCCAGGTCCAGTTTGAATCTGGTTTTCATGGGCACTTTGAGCAAGGAGTTGTGTTTGATTTCGATTCAGAGCCTTTTCTCGTACACTATGTACACGTTGAATCAACAGTAAAAGTACAGGAGAACTTAGCAAAGCCCCCTACAAGAGAGACTGCAGAGGTTTGGGATGACAGCAATGCTACCATTATTAGGTTTGATCATGAAGGTAACTCACAACCTAGAATGTTCCCAATACCACAAGACAGAATAGATCCCTTCAACATCGATGATGACTCTGGTCTTGTACAAGAGAAACTTAGCAGGGATAATTACAAAGAGTATATGCACAAAATGCTGTGGTTAGAAGAATATCGGCGTATGGACTTGATTCAAAGGTAAGTATTTGCCCTTATTCACTTTACCATATCTAGCGACAACGATATTATCGATCCTGCGATCAGTATTAGCTATTGAACTTGTAAATGACCTGTAGGTGGGGTTTGCAATAAAATAGTTTACTTTAACGTACACTAAAATATATAACAGTATATCAGATTTAGACAAGCATGTTTTAAGAGCAATTTGGTGAACCTTTTTAAAATTAAAGTGGCAAAGTGTGGGAAGAAGTAAATAAAATACAAAGAAACATTGACAATTATGAACCTCTAAGATTTTTGACCAAATAAACTATTTCGGGCGCACACCACTAAATAAACACTCCATTGAAAAACACGTAAAATATCTCTTCGCGCTTTCTTTTATATTTTTTTGTTTCCATTTCCCGGTAGATCACAACTGAAACTTTCAAAGAAATTGCATTTTTTATATAACTCTAGTATAGATTTTAAGATAATGTCCTATGAACAGCGCCATCACTATTTTAGCCAACATGTACGCCTCATAGCCGCTTTCGACCAGGACCGGAGCACACCGATTTTCACTTAATATAATACATGAACAATTTGCTCTCGGCATTCCCTGGTCGAAGAAAGGTCGTACCAGGTCAGTGCATTCATTCGCACATGCGTAGAACGATTTCCAGTGGGTTTTTTTTCAATATGGCGACGCCCATGCAAGCTGAACCACAGCGTACGTGGCACAAGAGATACACGTTTAAGGGTGAGTTCATACCCCCACGAGGGAGTATTTTGTCCCTTTGTTCAGTGGGGAGGTTTATACGATTGGGAGGAACGTGGCCGGGACTGATGTCTGGATGTGCCCGCTCACGTAGCCAAATCAGTTAATTTGACGGACACTGGACGGCGACCATTCTTCACTACTGTGTCGAGAATGGCCAGCGAGCTGTGATGTGATTTGACTGAATTTCCGTTTTATCACTTGGAGCACCACTATAATGTACGAGACTCCAAGGCAAATTGCCACAAATAAGGCAAATTCATAGAAAATCTCTTCCGTACAGAAAAATACTCTGTATGTAAATACATGTTGAATCGGTAGAGAATGCATCGTAGTAACCATAAAAATGCCAGATTTTGATAAGAAAAACAAAACTTACGTGATATACTCATCCAAAATGTGAGTCTCAAAATTCTTGATGAAAAATCTCCTAGTAGATTGCAGGCGATGACGTCATCGGAATTCCCTTATTTTTCGAGCATGCGCAATTCAAGCGCAAATCGGCGAGTAGAAATCGATGTGCGGAGGTCGTGGGCCAAATTTCTACACAGGATCGAATTTCAAAATTTTGTGATAATCTCAGCGATGATCAAGCTATACGTTTTCACTTCTATTATAATATACCACCCTCACTGGAAACCAGTCCCGAAAGGACAGCAAAATATCTCACACAGGAGCTACTTACCATTAATAATAATAATAATAATATAATAATAATATATTGGCTTTTATAAAGCGCCATTTCATCAAGATCACAGCGCTGTTGCCTATTATTATTACGCTGCCGTCAGGAAATCGTCACAATCATTTCGCTTCACCAAACGTCAAATGATTTGCTGTTGTGCGCCCTTTCTTAGGGCATAGTTTTACTCTAGGCCCGCCCCATCTCTACGCAATTCCAAAAAAATACGCAAAGCCATTTACCGAGAGTACTGAGTGTAGATAAATAGTCAAGTGTAAGAGATGATGTCAGGTTGTGCCTTTTGACCCAGCGCAGACGACGCTTGAATGTTATTGCAGTAATGGAGTGTTTGTACGAAGTAAAAAAGCAAACAAAATTGACCAAAAAATGTCTGAATGGGCAGATGTTCGCTTTCAACTTCTTTATGGCGATGCATGGTTTGCAAGAAATAATTGATTCAACAGACAGCAAAAACTCAAACAAAGCGGTCAAGTATGCTGTGATCAGGATCTGGCTAGTGTTGCAACATTGCTGAATTCGGGGACGAATTACTACAGCCTTTTTAACCAATCAGATGACAAAAAATCGTTTATTTGGTATATAAAACAAATATCGACTGCTTTACATTCGGGAAATGACTAGAATTATAGGCCCGCAGTGATCTAAGATCGTGCTATGACCCCTGTCTCAAGCGCCTCGTGTTATAGCATGGTCAATATATCTGTATTAATCGATCTCTGAATTGAAAGTGAAATGCTATATAGTATTCTTAAACAGCTGTGAAAATGTAAGCAATTTCATTGGCTGATGCCCGGGTTCAATTCAACAATTGAAACTAGGTAGTACGCGCTGCGTATTTAAGTTATTTTTAGGTTGAAGGCTCGCGTCATACAGCGTTTTGCTAGTTCGCGCGCGCCTGCCAGTTGCGTCTCTTTGCGTATGATCGTTGGTTTCAAGGTTGTTCGATTGTGTCACTGGGTGGTGGCAGTCCTTTCTTGGTTGTATTTAAGCTGTAAGTATCGCGAACTCGGGTTAAAAGGTGACCTTAAAATGTAGTGCTTTAAGACTGAGAATAAGTTGTGATTTGGGAACAGTACTCTCTTTACACGAATTGAAACCAAGGGCGATACCATTATTTTAAGTGGAAGACGAGGCCGGAGGCCGAGTGCTTCAAGGCGATACCATTATTTTAATGGAAGAACGAGGGCGGAGGCCGAGTGATTCCCACGCATAAAATAATGGTGTCGCCGGCCTCAATTCGTCGTAAAGAGAGTACCGATCCAAAAACTCATCTTTATTCTCTAAGTCGATTTGCCTTTCAAGGGAGAGTGAGACCCACTTGGTTAGAATAGTCGCCTTGGTGCTGAACACCCCCGTTTAAACACCCCCCCACCCCCCATTAGGGTCGACTTGGAAGGATTTGTGGTTTAAAAATTTAAAAATTGGATTTAATTCGTTAAGAACTATAAATAAAAAAACGGTAGTTTGTTTATTCGTGGTCATTGGTTTGGCCAAATGAAACCCTAAAATATCAGGTCCTCGGAGCGGTCCGTGTACAGAGAGCCATATCTGTGGTACTCCCAAGTTCCGAGGGACGGTTTCTTTCGGGACTGCGGTATCTATTACTGTAATAAATAAAAATAGAGGAAATAATGTATAAAATTACGATTGAATAAGCTTTCTTTCAGATATAGCATTAAAACAAGTCTGCCGATCGATTAATGATACCCGTGGACAACACATGGGGTCGTGAGCTCTTAATGATGCCTATGGATGATTCTGAAGCAAATGCAGTCATTTTATCCAGTGATATCGATCTTTGCTCAAAGTTGATGTGATCTGAAGTAGCTACGAAGCCAAAATTGTACTCGACGCAAATTAAGCATAAAAGATGGTGACAAGAAGGCACTTTCTGTACACGCTAAGTAAAGTTTAGAGAAAGAAAGAATTTCCAGAGGGTACCAATTTGAATCGTAATGTCGAAATTCAGTTCCAGTTTGAGGGCAGACACTCGAGTTGTTGCACACGGCTGTTGAAGATATCGATGTGCAAACCAAATGGACTTTTTATCCACCATAATAGTAACCTCGTGCTCACGTAATGTTAATTTCAAGTGCTTCTTGATATGAAAATGTTAACTTTTTTACTTTAAAATTGTAAGCGTTGTTGACGTCAGCTTGAAGTTCTGCTCAAGTGGTTGAGTATGTGTACTTGTAATTAACGTATACTGAAAGTGTTTCATTAATTATGGGAACATTATATCTTGAACATTACTTAGATTTGTTCTTAGTACATAATAAGTATGTTGGATCGAAAGGTTGATCCACATTTTCTTCAAAGAATAGAGTCTAAATGATCCATTTGATTTTTAGAACACCCATCACTCGGAAATAGGTGACTATTGTTTATTGATTAACTTCACAGCTGTCCGCAAATAGTTGATAGTGGTGATGTCCAGGTGCAATATCTGACGGTGAATAGATGGCAAGATGCCGCTATACGCTATATCAAGAAAGGAGGAGGCCGTGACACAACACCCATTGCTGCTACTGTATGGCCCGTTTGGAACGGGTAAAACGCACACTCCTCATCGAAGCGTTAAACAAGTTCTTCTGCTTAAAACCTTTAGTAAAGAAAAAAAAAACGTCTCTAAAAAAACCCCAAGATCCTCATATGCACTCACTCCAACAGGTAATAGAAAATATTTAATTTTATTTATTCTTCACAGAGCAAATCCCATGAAAATTCAAGTCAAGGGTAGTCCCATGATGTTCATCATGGCCGGACAAACAAATGGCCAAACCCGATACATGGAGATATTGGCCAATATAGGCCCATATATACTCAATATCTGGACCAGTATTGGCTACAGTTTTAATCGGTCCAATATGATGTGCTCATCGGCCCAAATTGGACCAATAGGCCCGGGCCAATGTTGGCACAGTCTTGGGCCAATTCTTGGTATTAGATATTGAACCAATATGAAATATCAATATTTTTATATTTTACTCTATAATAAATATATTTCAACCTGCTATATTTTAAATAAATTATTTAAATAATTTGTGCTAGTCAAATAGGGTATTTTTTTATTGAAATTGGTATTATATAGTATAATATTTTTGAAATATTGTTTTTCTGATCAAAACAATCGTCCTTGAGAGATTTTAGCGTATTTCTTGTAGGTTTTTATTGTTTTCTCACCCGCTATTTTTAGGCAAACATTAGACCTTACGCCAATTGGGCCACTTTATCCCAATAATTGGCTCTAATTGGCTGTTGGTCGATTGCCAATATGATGCGCCAATATTAGAACATTAAAGGATGGCCGGTATGAAGCCGATATCACATTGCCAATGGAAAAACCAATGTGTCCGCAATACGTTAGCCACGTGATGCCGATGCCAAGATTACGATGGGTAACCATGTTGGGCCAATATATCCGTGCTATCTGGGTAGTAGCTTTGTATATGCTGAAACAATCCTTGTTCCTTTTTTCCTGAATAATATTCCATTTACATTTGAGCAAATTGAATGATTTCCATGTGCTATGGGTATGTAAGAAAATTACAGCTTTTGGAAATGTCAGTAATTTGTGGTACTTTTCAGACACAATTCTTTTTTGGGGGTACAACATAATTCTTTCCGGATTCAATATATAGATTGCAATAGCAATTCCCAATGCGAACTTCAAACTGCCAAACCACTACAAAGGTTTCATAAAGTAAAGAAATTTCCAAATCGTAGCATTTTCCTTTAAATTAAACATTTAGCTAACGTTTGCTATATAAAGAAGCAGACCCACCAAAAAACTTTTAGAAAAAAATTACGCGCGCACGTATTAATATCGCAAAATGAGATGCGAATTCGCTGTAAAAATTTTCATGTTGGGCAAATGACTTACTGTTGGTGAAAATATGGTCGGTTGTTTCCGAACAATCATCAATTTTATAGGTGCATAATCTATGGTATATCAGGGACCAGTATGTACTTGGTGATAACAAAAGTTTATTCTACACCTATTCTACACAATCTGAACAGTTTATTAATCGTTATAATTGTATTAAAATATTTGCCTACTTTTGTGTCTGTTATATTGGTCTGGTCAAATATCAATCCATCTTTCCTCAAGATTTAGAATGTATAAAACGGATTAATACCTCACAACAAAAATCATGGCTACCGCCACATTCATAGTTTAAATTAGATAATAAAAGATAGAATTGTTTTTTTGCGTGTAATACGTGTCATAAAAAAATTGGATGGGCAGGCCAATATTTTTGATCCCATTCAAAAGTTTATGAAGACATTACGTATGAATGAGGCTGTGTTTCGGTTACCTTCAGGGGCCGACCCCGTAATGACAATTTTCCTCAGACCAAAACAACGTGGAACAGAATCCATACTGCACCAATTCCATAGTTTAGACAACGGGCTAAACTTATTTTCAAGCGAATGCTTTTTCAGTGCTGCCGACTTGTAATGCACAATTGTACACATTCTTCAAGAACGAAAAGAAGAAAATTTGACAATGAAACGTCTTGTTCCCTCAGCGTGATCTGGATGGTATTTCTGAGCATGTTAAAAGCTTACGTCGTTAAAGACATACGGGAATGTTAAAAATGCAATCTGAAATTGACAACAATGCAACAGCCATCCGTTGTTCCCAGAGATGAAAGGCCAATTCACGCATATCTTTATTGACGAGGCAGGACAAGCTTTGGAGCCAGAAACAATAATACCACTGATCTACTGTCCCCCACGTACTTGTATTGTTTTGCAGGAGATCACATGCAGATTGGTCCCAAGGTGCGTATACGTTTTCGTTACCTTTAAACCATTGGAATCTGAAATAGATAAAACACGGTAATTTATTTAAAGATTTATTTGATTTAAAACTTTATTCCACATTGTCTTACAGGTATACTAAGAACCTGCAAAGAGATGAAGTTGGAACATGTCTCTTTTGCAACGCGTTTTTGAGCACTGCACAGAAAGGAAGAATCAAAGAGAAAATACTTTAGATACAAATACAGGTCGTGCCCAGAGATTTTGAGTTTCATTTCTAGGTATTGTCTAGAGTATTTGCGCATTAAAACAACGGCATAGGATTACATAAAAAATTATGTGGTTTCCAATTTAATTCAATTGATATGTTCATCTCTTTTTTAGACGTTCTACCAGGAATACAAATCAACGAGGGATTATCAGCCAACAAGGACATCCTTTTCGCTATTCCACTAGAATTTCCTTGTAATTGGGAAGAGAAAGTGTATGGAGATTCGTACATCAACTTGGATGAGGTATGAAGCATAATCTATGATTGGGCGAATCAATCTTCATTGTCTCTTTCCACCATTAATAGTAATCATGCTAATGATACTTAAAGCAAGAACATTGTAAAACAAAATGAGTATCCATGAACATTACTACTGCCAGTTGCATTTGCCTTAAGGCTGACAGATAATACCCATTGATTGTAAGGTAGGTTTATCCATTTCAGTCTAGAGGAAATTGTTCATATGGATTTACAGGATATCTTCAAGAAAGTTACCCGTTTTTATTGTAATCTATGCATATCATGTTGATGTTTTCGTCGTAGAAAAATCTGGAAAGCCTTCCTAACTGAAAAGAGTATAATGCGATTTTGACTTCTATGTGCAGTTCTTACGTCATGCACATTATAAAGTCATAGTAGATCTGAGGTACAAAGTAACAAGGAGGCAAAATGGAATACGAATTTTGTGCAGAGCCAAAATGTCACGTACTCAATCATTTCAAAGCATTGAATTGAATTAATCATTTAAGTATTACTTACTGTAGGTTGATGTTTTGGCTTCACGTGTTGAAGATCTTGTCTGTAACGTGGCCACAACATTGGGAGAAGAAGCATATTGCCAGGAAAGATTGGCCGTTTTTTGCCACTATGGAGAGCAGGTATGGTGTTTTATATGAGCCTCAAAATGGGTTTTTAAGCTTCAAATTGCCTACTTTAACTGCAGTGTCTACCAGTGTATTGTATTACAGCAAATAATGCACATTCTGAAGAGCACCCCCAATTTCACATTTGGGATTTTTGCACATTTGCTTGTGTTGTACTTGTCCTTTATTATATACCTGCGAATGCCAATGCTCAAAATTCGTATTTGTCATAAAAGAAGGATTTTGTAATTGGAATCGCGATCCCTGATGTCATTTAATGTGCGGAGCTAAACGACAGAACAACTAATGAATGTGCGTAGACACGTAATATGGCATATTTCCCGGCTATTTCTATTGAAGACGTTTCCATCAGCCCGTTTAAATTTTAGAATTGGGATCTCCGATTATAATTATTCTAATTACAAAATTCCTTCTTTTGCGACACAGAGATAATTTCGAGCTCTACCATTCACAGGTATTGTTTACAAGCCAATTACCAATACAACTATGCAAAAAATCGGAAAATTGGGGGCGCTCTTAAAAAATGTACTGTTATTGCTTTAATTTAAAATGTTTAGTTTTTCGGAAGTAAACAGAGCACACATCAATACTAAAATAAGCTTAAAATCTTAAAACACTAATAATAATGCATGAGTTTTTGACATTATATACCTTTTTCCTCCGTCGTGAGGTCCACATATTTATTCTCACTCCTGACCAACGTTAAAAGTGTGGTATTGTCTTCTCCAAGTGGAAGGAGCTTGTTGGCGGACCTCTCGATGCAGAAAGAAAACTAAATTCCTGGGACAATGGAATATCGTATACTATTAAAACAGTTTTTGTGTCGCCTGCCCTAAGGCAGGAAGACACATAGGGATCACTTTGTCCACTATTGTTGATATCTGTTGATGATGTCTGTTGTTGATGTCTGTTGTGAAAAAGGGTTAACATTTGCCTGTAATATCCTCATACTTTGATGGAATTAAACCAAACTTGAGTCACAGGTGCAACATAGCATCCCCCATTTGTTGATGAGGTCAAAGGTCACATACCAAGGTCAAAGGTCATGTGAGGTCAAGTTGTAAAATAGGCTGAAAATGTAAAATTGACCTCATTTGAAAAGTTGAAGTTCAATTGGAACCAAACTTGAATCATAGGTACAACATGGGATCCATCATTTGTTGATGAGGTCAAAGGTCACATACCAAGGTCAAAGGTCATGTGAGGTCAAGTTGTAAGATAGGCTGAAAATGTAAACTTGGTTTATGGAGTTTACATACAAGCCCTCATTTGTTTATGAGGTCCAAGGTCACATATCAAGGTCAAAGGTCAGGCGACACAAGCGGTCCGAGGACCGATGTATTTTTTTAATTTTCATAGGTGGTACAATTGCGGAAAGAACTACGGAAGCGAAAATTGGACAAGGTAGTTGTGGAACGAGTTCGGAACGTGCAAGGTAAGTAGTGTAATGGTCGGGTCTATTCTTTTATGGAATCAAACAGTGACGCTCTATTTCCAAGATGATTACAAAGCGGATTTCTTTTTTAATTTCTGGTATTCACAGGGGATTGCGTTACCCATGAGATAAAGGCAATTTAGCAATATACATAAATGCCTATTTATGGAATTTAAGGAAAATTCAGCTTTTCTATAAATGATTATTTGACATTAAAAGAGCCTGATAACCAATAGCTTGTTATATGAAATTGAAATCTTTCGCTCTTTTTCACGTCAATGGAACCAATGAGCCGTAACTGAGTACTTTATTCAGTTATGCCAATAGTGGGGGACTGTAGTGCACAGATCTCATGTGAGTGTGCAAATCTGGATAAAACTGTGAATTTTGGTACACAAGTACTCATAGATAGTGTAAACTGTACCGTTTTGGAATCCTTGTAACCAGAAAAACATCATGGTGTACTTTTCAACACAATCGGAACATTTTAAACTTTGACCCCTGTATAACCTTGAAACCCAAGCTGGGGTCCATTAAGGGTGGTTGGCAAGTGCTTCCATCAATTTTATGGATTATCAATGCCAAAAGTACTTGTGTGCAAAAATTCAAATTTTCTTCCGGAAGCACACACTCCTACAGTCTCCTGCTACAAGGCCTGCTGCTCGTCGTGATTCCTATTAGAGTGAAACTTTGATCAATACCTGCAGTTCGATCTCTTTTTTGTGAAACTTTGTTTAGAAAACAAAAATTTAGTAAAGAATAGAACAATGAGCAAGATGATGGTTGGAATGGAAGATGATTTAAAATCAAAATTCGCTAAATTTTAATCGGGTGCACAATTTGTTTTCCGTATGCCATTTTTCAAGGAATTTGTCCTGGTTGAATGATGTATGAAGTATAGAAAAACATGGCCATGCAGTAAATTAATTCATACAGTGCACTTAAATTCCCATATACAATGGCAAATTCGCAATTTCTGATTTTAGGGGCTATCATTTTCTTCGGCAGGGGGTCCCCATAATGTGGATCGATCACTACGATTTTTCATGATCTCCCTATCATAGAGCTGCATTATTCATGACCCTCTTTTTAGAGCACATTATTTTGTGACCACCGCCCCCCCCACCCCACACCCGGTAGTACAGGAATGAGAATAAATCATTTGAACATGTTTGCAGACTAAGTAATACTAAGGGCGGCTTCAAAACTCAGCCACCAGTTACTCGCCGGTTACGCCCGGTTCTTTGCGGTTGTAACGGGTTTGTATTGTGCTAAACAATGGGAAACAGTTCAACTGTCCTGAACCGCAGGTCAACCGGCGGTTAAGTTTTGAAGTCGCCCTTAATGTGCTGCTTAAATTCAGTTTAATGGACTACATGAAGCATTGAATACCCAGGCAGAGAGAGATGGCTTTAAGTTGAATAGCTCTGGGCTATTCTTCGGAATGTCACACACGTGACCGGACTTTATTTGCCTCCCATGACAAAACAATAATCTTGCGAAAGTGGAAACATATTTTGGTTAGATTTTGTCCAAACCTAACCAATAATGTTTCTACTTTCGCTAGATTGGTTGTTTTGTCATGGGAAGCTAATAAAGTTCGGTCACGTGTGTGACTTC
>JAMKCH010011189.1:0-38957 GCA_023653785.1 Ophioderma brevispina | reverse complement strand
TGTTGTTTTCGGTGCATCTGGCCGTCTCGGGAAAATTGCGGGCGATGTTTGCGTTGCATCTGTGCCGTTATTGACTTTAAGCTACTATTCACTGTGCCGGAAAAACGGCCGAATGCCAATGAAACGCAAGCTTTGCCTCTCGTTGTCGCCGTAGCCTTAAAATAAAAATGATTCTTGTTGCTGCAGTTGGGCCGGATCGGCCGTGCAAAACGACCCGTCCTGGTTGGTGTTAGCAGCAAAACGCCATGTGTTTGACAGTTCCCTGGTGCCAGGATTAAGTGAACGTAGTTAATTCTGCTGATTTTTTGGTGTGAACAGTGCCAGATACACAAATTTTAAGCAAGGGTTTTCTGATTGAAACTTTCTTTGGTAGCTGTGGGAGCGCCATGGGAGCGACTGCCGCCGTATAATTCTGAATGATTAGTGTTGCCAATTTCGCCATGTCCGCTGAGCGTCTAGGTATGAATCAGAGGTTATCGCCCTTACAGTCATTACTATTTGTGTAGAAAAATCGCCAGAATAATAATCAATTTCCGTTAGCAAAGATCGGAACTCACAATAAGTGCATCGACTTAAAGCTGCATGTAATATATTCAATGAAAATGGGTTTTCACAATAATCTATGAGCAACTTTGGTCTCGCAAATCATTTCATTGTGAAAACTGAAGGACTAACAAAAGTTGTTGCCACTAAATAAGGCTAACAATGTATATAAATACTCAATATAATATGAAGGGACAATGGAAGTTGATTTGAGTTTAATTGCTGTGGGATCATTTTAAAAGTATCAAAGTATTTGTTTATGGTGCATTATTTAGTGTATGTCATTCTGTACTCTTAGGCATGATTGAATACGACTACTAGCCCTTATATGTAGATATTCAACCATTTATAAGTAGGCCTACTAATTACCACCACAGGGGTATTGTTGCCAACATTTTATTTTTCGAAAGTTTGAAACAAGTTTAACTTTTTGCCTTGAATGATGACTAGCGGGAGAAAACCTCTGGAGCAAATTCAGTATTTATGGTATAGGCCCCTCTGCTTACTCTCCCCCCACCCCCCCCCCCCCCAGGCAACTGCTTCAAATAAACAGGATGAGATCAGGGTCCTACGCACGAATTGTTTTTGGGAGTGTGTGGACTTTAAAAAAAGTCAAAAAAGTGTTCTTAAAAAAAAACAATTGGACTTACTTGTTCTGGTCAAAGTGCACTCACACAAATGAAATGGTCCTTCTTGAGCATTTTCCCATCCACAAAGGTGGACTTTCTGTCGTCAAGTTTGTTCTTTTATAAATATCGCACATTTTTTAATCTAAACAACAAAAAATATCCGCACAAGTGGAACATTTTCAAGTGGATCCCCCGCCCCCACCGTAAGAGCCTCGATGAGATGCTTTAATAATGTTCCCCAACTGAACATTATTTTTTACGGTATTATCAATTTTTTCATCGTGCCACACTGGGCAACTATATGCGCGCTCCAAAGGCTAAACTAACACTCACTTTCCATTAGCCTAATCCAATCCCCACAATGAAAACTAATGATAACCTCAAATATTGGGTATTGCAAAACAAATACATAACGTTGTGTATCTATGTTGTATTTTGATATATATTCGTATTTCCAATGTTAATCTATTTCGGTATCCGGCACGAGGGTTGTATCCCTGGGGCTTCAACGTACCGTTGCGGACTATATCCTCACTCCGCAGGCACATGAACATGGCCATTTCAAAGCCCCTCTGCAGCACACGTTAAATCACACTATGCCCCATTGATCAGTCCTACATGGTATTCATGTTAACAAGGCACTTGTGGACATTAAAAATCAATGAGTTACTCACTTTGAGCTCAAAACTGCATTTTATCTTCGATCACTGGGGGGTGTAAGCAATCGAACGCCATGTTGTTGACAGTCTGGTGCCGGATTAGTGACATAGTTTAATGCTGCTGATTATTTGGTGTGAACGTTGCCAGATACAATTTGAATCAAGGGTTTTCTGGTGTGAAAACTTTCTTTGGTGGCTTGTGGAGCGCCATGGGGAGCGACTCGCCGCCGTATGATTCTTAAGATTAGTGTTGCCCATATTCGCCATGTCGCTGAAGCGTCCTCGGTGAATCCCCGGGTATTGCCTACGCCTCATTACTATTTGTGTAAGAAATAAATCGCCAGAATCAAGTGATCAATTTCCGTTACAAGATAGGAACTCCCATAGCTTGCATCTGACTAAAATTCTGCCAATATAGTCATGAACCATGGTTGCAATATATGAGTCAAACTGGCTCGCAAATGCATTTCATTGTGAAAACTGAAGTACTCACAAAAGGTTGTTGCCCTAAATAAGTGCGATATAAAGGGAGTCAAATAATAATTTGAAGGGCAATGGAAGTTGATTTGAGTTGAAGTTTCTGTTGGAGATTTTGAAAAAGTGATAAGTATCTGTTATTGTCACTTATTTAGTGTAAAGTCATTATTACACAATACACTACTGCCCCTTATATTGCAGTACACTTCAACCAATTATAAGTACCTAATATAACACAACGGGGTAAATTTGCAATTTTTTTTCGAAAGTTTGAAACTAAGTTTAACAGTTTGGCCTGAAGATTGATGACTAGCGGAGGAAAAGCTCTGGAGCAAATTCAGTATTTATTGTATAGCTTACATTACGACGCAACACCCTCCCAAGGCAACTGGCTTCAAATCCACAGATGAGATCAGGGTCGTCGCCCAATTGTTTGGGAGTGTGTGTGACTTGAAAAGTCAAACAAGTTGAACTTTCTAAAAACAACCAAGGACTTGGTGTCTGGTCAAGTGCACCTCACACAATGAAAGGTCCTTCTTCTTGAGCTTTTCCCCCACCAAAAGGTGGACTTTGCTGGTCAATTTGTTTTTAAATATTGCACTTTTTTATCCTAAAACAAAATATCCTCAACATTGGACGCATTTGCAAGTGGACCCCCCTCCCCCCACCCTTATGACCTCGATGAGATGCTTGAATAATTTTCCCCCCTGAACACTATTTTTACGGTATTATCAAAGTTTTTCATTTGCCACACCTGGCAACTGATGCGCGCTCCAAAGCTTAACTAACACTCAATTTCCATTAGCCTAAACAACCCCACAAATGAGCAATAGAAGAAATCCTACAAATAGGCCTATTGGGTATTTTCAACAGATCAATAAGAGTATGTTATCTATGTTGGGTATTTTGATATATTTCGTAGGTCCAATGTGATCCAGGTTTCCTCCTAACCATGCTAAATATAACAACTGAAATTAAGGACGCCCTAAAAGTAAACATCACTCCAACAGAGTTGTTTCTACTTCTTTTAAATTTTGTCTTTGTTTAACTTCTCAAAAAGCAAAATACCTAAACATGGGTTTAGTTCGAAATTGGTATTTGTTACTATGGCTCGAGGTATTCCCCAATGCACCTTCAGCTCGTTGCATTATTGACGGAAGCGAAGAATTGAATCAGTTTTTGAGCATTTTTTAAGAATGATATTGTCATTGGCCTTGTGGATACTTCACTAGATGCTATAGTTGGAGTAATCATTTCTTGGCCACGTTACTAGGGTACGCCCGCTTCCCACGCCACAAACGGCGCACCTGGATTTGCACCTAGACGCAGTTTCCTCCCAAGCAACGCCGCCAATAATTATTACTCAACTGATAGGTGAACCGTTTGCAAAAAGAGTGGGAAAATGGTTCTATTTTATTGGTGACAATAATTGTTGAATGCCCGGTCTTGAATGCATGTGCTTCCACTCCAAAGACCCCTTTGCTTTGCGAGTTTTCGTACTATCATCTAAACCCCAGATGGCAACACAATTACAACATTGGGTAATCGCTAGATGTTCGAAAACCATAGCCAACATATAGGCCTACCCTGACAACATGCTTCAACACATTATAACGACCACCAACAGACACCAATACGACGTCTCAATAGAACAATATCGGCTAATATCACCGAGGTATCGATCAAATTGTCATATTTCCATTTCACACCATAGCCCCAAACAAAAACCCTTTTTTTAGCCCAAAACCGACCGGCCAATATACATTTATGTCCTGGTGACCTCAATTGAGTTAAGCGCAACACGACCTAGCTTTGATCATTGCATGTTGCCGTGTTTTTCGCACTATTTAGTGCATTGTTTTTGGCATGTTACAATTAAAAATCAATGCAGTTAGCTGCATCAGAAGCCACTTTACAAAGCTCTTACTCCCACTCCGACACTGCGGGAAACGGTAGTATATGTAAAAGAGCTTTCCAATTCCGAAGTGCTCCTAATTTTGGTCCATCGTTGAAATGTGGTCAACGTGAGCTTGGTACAGTGTACTCGATCGACCACTATGTGGAATCGGTTTCTCTAAATATAAACGATTGAAAATGCAGGACTCCCTAAAAGAGTAAACAACTCCAACAAGAGTTGCTTTCTACTCATTTTCAGTTTGGTCCTTGTTTAACTTTCAACAAGCAAATACCTAACTTAGTGAGGTTAGGTTTCTAAATTGGTATTTTGGTTCTATGGCTCGAGGGTATTCCCAATGTACTTCAGCTCTTTGCATTATGGACTGGAAGCGAAAGAATTTTGCATCAGGCCGGACATTCGACGAGACCCTAGAACCGGTTCGCACTGAAGGTTCGCCCAAAAGTACACTTGCGAGAACCAAAAAGGGTTCGCGCAAAATTTGTGCCAATCAAACATAAAAACATTACGTGATATGTTATTTTTGGGGTATTTTTCGACAAAAATGAAAGGATATCAGAAAATTCAACTGATGTCAAAATAGCGCCAAAATAGTCTGAAAATGTAAGTACATGGCATGTTTTACGATAGAGGGGTCCAAATCTTCCCTGATTTTCCTTCAAAATGTGTAAGTTTCAAGTATCAGGTGTATTTTGGGGCATTTACGCCGTTTTAATAATTGGAAAGTTCCTGAGCCAAGACTACACTCCAAAAGCTAATTTGGACAAAGAATTATGTAATATTTTAAAACCTAATATCCCCTTTTATTTCTTAACGGCAAACGTTATTATTTTGATGACACAATATGTCCATCAAAAGTAACATGCAACAACAGGATATATTACCTACTTTTTGTGAGAGGATTTGATTTTGTGATAAATTGTTAGTATTTTTAGGTCCCTTATTCAATCAGACAGTTTTCAAACTATCCTGTTTTCAGGTAGATTTTACAAACAAATACTGTTTTTCAGGCGAATGTTACATTTTTGATGCACAAAATGGGAAAATGGTGTCGCATCAAAGTGTAACATTCACCTCTCAAAAAGTCTCATATCTTGAAAACTACTTCTTGCAGGCAAATCAAAATTTCTACAATTTTTTGCTTTTGTGAATTCATAAGTTTAAATAGGTAAGACGACATGATAATGTGCCAAACAGTAATTTAACTGAAAAATGTTTTTCTACAAGAAGGCCAATACTGGGACCCCTCCTCGGAAACGTGCCTATAAGTTCCATATCATGACCCTTCTGCAAACGTTTTCCACTTGCATGACTAACGAATTATCACAATTTTTGCAGTTTTTATCAATATCGATTACAAACCGAGAACGTAACGTCACAGCTTGATTCTCATTGGTGGTGTCGACACTTACTGCGGCTATTCGAACCATCACTTTCATAGCCACTGAGCATGTCTCTTGAAGGTGCGTCATAGTGCGGAAACATGGACTTGAATCTGTACCCAAGAGACAAAGACCCGTGAATTCCATTATTTCCAGCATTTTCGTTCAATGGTAGGCACCAATATGCATATTTTTAAAAAAAGATATATTATTATTATCAAACAAATCTAAAACTAAAACATTTTAAAATTTTGGGAAAATTGAAAAGGTATTGATCCAATCCTATCCATGGTGTGATCGCAAATGCCGGTTTTGTTTACGATCAAGCTTTTGAAAGCTGAGATTCTAGCGAAAGGACCGCATTCGCCGTACTTTGCCAACATTTCTTGAACAAACGAAACCCCCAAAAGGAAGGTGTTCTGACATTTAATCCTCGTTTTTATATCACACTCACCAGGACTGCAGTTTTGTCGAGTCACAAACTTGAAAACAAGTGTCCTATTGCTGTTATTGTGGACTATACAAACGTCCATTCTTATATTTGCAATATACTGATATGGTACATTTTGGTTAGGTTCCATTCGCAAACCCCTTCTCTGAGAACCTAAAAGCAGAGAACTTGAAGGTTCTAAGGTTCTCGCAAAGGTCCTTTTGGAGAACCTGAATAGGTTCTCGCAGACTCCAACGATTTCAGGGCCTGTGAATCATTACAAAGATAAGTGTCGTTGGGGCTGATTTCCTATTCCCTTGTTACTGTAAAAGTGATAATTTTCGCCCGTGTAATTTTTCGCATTTCTGTAATTTTAACATTTTTCTTGTTTTTAAATTCGCTCTTTTCAGCATCCATTAATGATACAATTTACAATAATAATATAAACATTTTGAACTGGCAATGTACAAAGCCAAAAATGGTACAAATCCTTCCCCTGACAAAATCATCCATGAAACATATCTTTGAGCAGTTTTTTAATAATGATCATTGTCATTGCCTTGTGATCCTTCACTGATGCTAGTGAAGCTTGTTTTGCAAAAAGAATGGAAATGGTGGCCTCATTTTAAAATTGGTGACAATAATCGTGTGAATGCCCGGTTGATGCATGTGCTTTCCCCCAAAGACCCTTTGCTTTGCAAGTTTTCGTACTACCTAAATCCCAGATTGCAACAACACTACAACATTGGTAACGCTAGATGACCGAAAAACCATAGCCAACAGATACCCCCCTGACAACATAGCTTCAAACTTTATAAACGACACAACAAAATAATACGACGTCTAAAATCGAAACACGGCTCACAATCACACCATGTATCATCAATGTACATATTGCCAATTTAACACATAGCACCCAAAAAAAAACCTTTTGTAGGCCAAACCGACCGGCTCACATTTATGACCTGTCGACCTCAATTGGAGTAAGCTACAACAAACCGAGCTTCTGAATCAATGTGCAATGTTGCGTGTTTTTCGACACTATGTATTGCAAGTTTTTGGCATGATACCTTAAAATACTACGCAGTTACTGCCTCAGAGCCACTTTTAAAGGACGGCTCATTTCTCCCACTCGGAACGCTGCTGAAACTGTAAGTATAGTCAAAGAGCAAATTTCCCAAGTGCTCATACGTTGGTCCATTGTTAAAATTGGTCAACGTTGGCTTGGTACAGGGTACTAATCGATCGACCACCTACCCTGTGCCTGGTTTCGCTTATGGCCCGTGGTGAGACACCATACTCGCAAGGAACCAGCGTAGCTGTAAATGCAAATGTGATCAATTGGGCCCCGGAATACTTGTCCGACGCAATAACAGCATTATCTTGATCACTCCCCTTTGGCCCCCAAATGATTTCCCGCTGCACAACTTATGCGAGGGGGCCGAGGGATTGTTCAAGATTCTCTTCTTGCCTTGTCACCACCAAGCTGTTGAATTAAAAATGGCGCATTGTCGCCCAAATTTCCTTCGATATACGTCACTTTTCAATCAGCTATATTTTTATATTTTATACCACAGCACAAAAATCACATGAAAAATCGTGGGAAACAAAGGTGGTTGAATACTTGTTCAAGCGGTTCACCATTTTTGGTCTTTGCTGCAGCCAACGGCAGCCAGAGCTACCCACCCAGTGAAGGGGGGCTGGGTCTAGCCTAGGGCTAGGCAGTCTGAAAGAGGGGTGGGGTAAAAGTAGCGAAGTAGTGTTTTTTTTCGGAGTTCCTCTCTAATTTCGAGTCCATGACCGTTTTTGTTTGGCGGGAGGGAGTCCAGCCCTCTATTAAAATAGTCCAGTCTCCCGTTTTTGATGGGAAAAGAACATACACAATGATTTTAGGCCTCCTAGTTTATTATTAACCCTAACCCAGGACCGGGTCTTTTGCCGACCGACGGCCCAAATGCAACGAGGTCAATCTATTTTTTTTTTGCCCGAATCAACGAGATCAAATTTTTGCGTGTCATGGCATCTCGGCCGTTTTTTCCCGGCACCATGAATAAGTAGTGTAGCAGTCAAATAACCCATATGCAACGAAAAACATCAAATCGCGTACTTTTCCCGGAAAAGGCCGATGCAACGAGGACATCGCGGTCATTTACCCGGAAAGACGGCCCAGATGCAACGAGGAACCACGCGCCATTTTCCGGAAAGACGACCCAATGCAACGGGGAACATCGCGTGCGAATGCAATGAAACAGGGAGAATAATAAATAAAGAAATAAATAAATCATGGATGCGTACTCACACGATTTGCCTGAAATTGTAGCATATAGTTCGCCAGTCGGAGGGGCGCTATTACGCTACGTCCATGTGCGTCGGCGCATACGCGACTCCATGCGCCGTTTTACGTCATGAATGCCGTTTATGTCCTATTTTAAAAGTAGCTTATCGAAAATGGTGGCGCTATCACCACGAAAATCGACATTTTCTATGGGCATTTGTAGTGTCACCCGCCTGATTTAAAGCATTGCGCCTTCTGCGGGCAAAACCGTCCGAATCAGAAAAGCATCGCATCATTTCCCCGTGAACTTACTGTCCCATTGCAAAGAAGAACACGCGTCAATTTCCGGTAAGACGGCCCAAATTCAACAAGGAACATCGCGTCAATTTTCCCTAAAGATCGGCCTATATGCACGAGGACTCGCGTCCTTTTCCGGTAGACGCCAGATGCATTGAGGTCCAATGAGAGTCATTTCGCGACCACAAAATAGTTGTTGAACGGCCGAAGCACGAAAAACTTTTCCGACTGACCCACTTTTCGTCGGCTCTCATTGCATCTCGGCCGCGTTAGGTTATTTTACAACACACACACAAACATATATATACATACACACATAACATACACATACATACATATAATATACACACAGACACACATCCACACATACATACACACATACACACCCACCCATTTAATAAATTTAATATACGCCATATAGGCCTATAAAACTCATCTGACTTTGTGTGTCACGCTGTTTTCACGCAATGAGGCCACTGAACATTTCTTTTCTTTCGTGCTTTTAAAATCATTTTAAATATCTGTGAATGAGCGCTAATATATAGCTCATATATCAATACGTCCATATTTTGTTTCGATCGACATCTTGATCACGTGCCAAGTACGTGGTTACATGTATCTGTCACCAAACTTCCATTCCGCCCAAACCGGCGGCTGCGGTCGGCTCCCGTGTGAAACATCCGGTTTGCCAGAATGTGCACACGAGGTAAGCACCCAACTCCCTTGTGTTTAAACACCCCGTACAGCACACGACATGGAAGACAACCAAAAACAGGGGCGATGACCAGTGAGCATGCTTTTGAACAGATCATGAACATTTAGTGAAAGAAAATGTTACCCTCTATTGGAAACCATTCGAATACCATTCGACTCGGACGTAATTTCAAATTTCACCATTTCGAGAAATAATAACTGGCGATTCAAGGCAAGTCTAGTACTTTTTCGTCCATCGTCGTCGACACAGAAATCGCTTCACTTTCACCCTCCGTTTGATAGAAAACCTTCGGATCGACCATTTGGCAAGTCTCCTCTGTTGAGAATAATGTTTACACTACCTATTAAAGCAGTTTTTAATGATAAGACTACAAACTTTCAATGAATATCGCAAGTTGAAACGCCTACTTGAAGCGGCTGTCGTAACGGATTCTTGTCGTCTTGCTGCCATTTTTCACCGTGAATGAGCCTGTAGAGACGCCACATCTCGGCGTGCGCCTGAATTTGCGCTACTATAGGTAGGCACACATCACGAAAAAGAGGGAGCCCCTCATCCAATAAGTTAGAAAGATGAAGAAAGAAAGAGATGTTTGGCAACTTGTCTACATGTCTTCAAAATATAACTGTTCATACCGCCGATTCGGGCCGAGGGCTATTCACACTCTTAGCCGAATAAAGGGCATTTCGTGATCCACACATAGCCCGAGGTTGCTCTAGTTTTTCGCTACGATAGCCACTATCTCCTCTCCACTAGGAGGTAGGAGTAGTACGTACGACCGTGCACGCTACAGACGAGCTCATGAGATCCACACAGACCCAGGCTTCATCTCCACCGACTTGCCTCTTTAAAAAAAATTTTGAGATTTTTATATCATCTGAACCTTAACCGTAGTAACATCCATGTCCGAATCTTACGTGCAAACTTCGGTCGCATCTGTAAATTAGCAAATTGTATTTTCTGTCTGTAAGGCCAAGCCAATGGGAATGGAAGTTGTTAGATTTCGTCCCGCCGCGCCCGCATGCTCAAAAACCTGCCACCCCGAAAATTTTCATTATTTTAAAAAATTCATTATTGGCTAAAAAATGCTCTTGCATCACAAAATCAAGTTTTAAATCATCAACAGCTGGAAAAGGGTACAATGACACAATACAATAGAACTACTCATACATGCATGCAGTCCCTCTGAACATGACACATGTATCTCTTGATGTGATTGATCCTCAGCTCTGGCTGGAAACCCTTGACCCGCAAGTTCAAACCAATGAAAATTTACATATGAAATGAAAAAATGCCTCTGCCATTTTGAAATGTCGGACCGCACATCGAAAACTTTCATTCTCATGCCAAACGGACAAATTACAGCACAGTAGTCGATTGGACCGTGGGAACGAGCAATTTAGCTCAACCACAACCCGCAAGATAGGAATCAGCTCAAATTTTTGAGAAGAAGCTTTTCTCAAGGATATTAGGGAATCATGAATAAAACCGAAGGTGCTGAACTCACGAAATGTGCAGTCCGAGTGATTCGATCAAAGACTTGCACTTCTTGTTATAGAACTTACTACAACCTTTCATTAAATCCCAGAACTATTCCAATTACATTTAATTTACACAAAGTCAGTACACTTTGGTCCGACCAGTACAGCGAAAAGTACTCTTCTGCGTCACTTTCAACCCTCCGATTGGATAGAAAACCTTCGGATCGACCATTTGGCAAGTCTCTCTGTGGTAAGAATAATGTTTACATACCTACTATTTAAAGCAGTTTTAAAATGATAATACTACCAAACTTTCAATGACTATCGCAAAGTTGAACATAACTTGAAGCCGGCTTGTCTTACGGATTCTGTCGTCTGGCTGCCATTTTCATCAACCGTTAATAGGTAAGGACGCCCACTCCGGCGGGCGCCTGATTTGCGCTACTTAGTTGGCACACATCACATACAAAGAAGGGACACTCATCCAATATTTAGAGAGAGAGAAAGAAAGAGATGTTTCAACTGTTTACATGTACTTCAAAAGAGAAACTGTTCATTCATTCCGCCGATCGGGCCGAGGCTATTCATGTTAGCCTAAAAAAGGGGCATTTCGTGATCCACACTAGCCGAGGTTTCTCTGGCTTGTTCCGCTACGATAGTCCCCTATCTCCTCGCCACTAGGAGGTGGAGGTAGGACGACGACGTGCAAGTTCCCGCTCCAGAACGAGCTACATTATCCACAAGGTCATCCCCGACTTGCCTATTTAAAAAAAATTTTGAGATTTTTATATCATCTGAACCGTTAGCCTAGTATTCATGTGTCCGATCTGACGTGCAAATTCGGTCGCATCTGTAAGAAGTAGCAGCACAATTTGGTATTTCCTGTCTGTAAGCGCCATGCCATGGGAATGGAAGTTTTAGATTTGCGTCCCGCCGCCCGCCCGCATGCTCTCCAAAACCTGCCCAAACCGGAAAAGTTTCATTATGTTAAAAAAATTCCTTATTTTGCATCAAAAATACAGCTCTTTCATTTCACAATTCACAAAAATAAAAAATCAAGTTTTAAAAAAAAAAAATTAATCAAAATCATCAAACAGCTGGAAAAGGGTCAACAATTACACAATAACAATAGGACTACATCATACATGCATGCAGTCTCTAACATACACTGTAACTCTTGATGGATTGACCCTCGCCTCTGGCTGGAAACCCGTGAACCCGCAAGTCAACCAATGAAAATGTTACATACTGAATGAAATAATGCCTCATGCCAGTTTTGAAAAATGTCCGGACGCACTCTAAAACTTTTTCAGTCATCCTGGCCTAAAACGGACAAATTACAGCCAGTAGTCTATGGGACCGTGGGAAACGAGCAATTTTGCTCATAACACAAAACCGCAAGATCAGGATCATCCTTCAATTTTGAGAAGAAGCTTTTCTCAAGGATATAAAGTGAACAATGATAAAACAGGGGGTGCTGAAATCACGAAATGTGCAGTCTGATTGATTCGATCAAAGACTTGCACTTCTTGCTGATGAACATTACATACACCTGCACCTGTCATTAAATCCCAGACTACTCCAATTCCATTTAATTACACAAAGTCATTACCCTTTGGTCGCGACCAGTACAAGCGAAACATACTCTTCTGCATCACTTGCAGAAACTTTGGACCCCAAAGTTTCAAAGCCTTTTGGCTCTTTGGACACTGACTGTCTGACACAAACAAGTATGGGTTTGTGTATTCAAATGCATTTATCTAATCATTCATATCGTATTTCACAGAACTAACCGATATGTTTAAATGTGCTGAAATAACAACATTCTTTATTGACCTCAAAAACATAAATCAAGGGCTAATTTTTTCTGTTTTCTTTCCGTTAAAAAGTCAATGTTTTCCTCATTATTTCGCGCCAATGATAAAATAATAATTATCGATCAGAACAAACGTGTAGTTCATTACCAGCAGAGAAATTAGCTGGAATATTACCCCTACCCGGACCGGGTCGTTTTGCCGACCGACGCCCAATGCAACGATATGCAATCTCATTTTTTATTTTTACCTTTCCGGCCCAGAAGCAACGAGAGCCAAATTTTTTGCGTTTCATTGCATCTCGGCCGTTTTCCCGGCACAAGGATAAGACGTAAAGTCAAAAAAGGCCCCGATTGCAACGAGGCACATCGCATCATTTTCCCGAAGACGCCAGATCAACGAGGAACATCGCGTCATTTTTCCCCCCGGAAGAACCGGCCCCAGAATGCAACGAGGAACCTCGCGCCATTTTCCGGAAAGACGTCCCAGAAGCAACAAGGAACATCGCTTGCGAATGCAATGAGACCAGGGATAATAAATAAATACATAAATACATATGGATGCGTACTGCACCCTGATCTGCATGAAATTTGGAGCTTATATTCTCCAGTCGTGAGTGGCGCTATTACGCTACGTCATGCTCCGGTTACCGTCATGAATGCGTTTAATGCATAATTAACAAAATAGCTTATCGAAAATGGTGGCGCTATCACCATCGAAATCGAATTGGGCTATGGGCTTTGTACACATGTCACCCCGCCTGATGAAGCATTGCGCCTTCCTGTCGGGGCAAACCGTCCGAAATCAGTGAAAAGCATCGCATCATTGCCCGGGAATGAGTCCCAGGTGAAACGAGGAACACCGCGTCATTTTCCGGGAATAACCGGCCAGAATGGCAAAACGAGACAGCGCGTCATTTCCGTAAAGACGGCCCAGAAGCAACCGAGAACTCGCGTATTTTTCCGGTAAGACTTCCCAGATGCAATGAGGCACAATGAATAGTCCATTTCCGCGAAAATAATAGTTGTTGACGGCCGAGTGCAACGAGAAACATTTTCCTTTCCGACAGGTACCCGGGTGAACGGGGGCAGAACTTTTTTTCTTTTTCTCTCATTGCATCTCGGTCGCGTTAGGGTTAATAAATGTTTTAGTATAGCGTTTGTCATTACTACTATTACTTCACTTTTCTGAAACTTTCCTGACTGGCCAAGGTTGAGTTGGATGAACCGCATTTCTTCAAAGGTGCAATCGAGCCGCCCTTGAAGTTTACCCAAACATGAGCTGGTTGAATAAGAGTAATCTTGGGTAATCGGATTTCTAATTCGAGCCATCTCCTTCTTCTCATCTTCTCTGGTGAATTTGCCCTGTACCCACTGAAAATGGCTTTAACTGTGTGGTCATGTAGTTCCAATAATTGTAACTTATGCATCATCTTTTTAAAATTTGGACCTAATCTTTGTTGCATAGTTACCACTGTTTCGTGGATTCCATGCCATTTACGGTTGAGATTTTTGATATGTAATACACTAAAAGAAAAAATAATTTTCTTTTGACATACATGCATCTCTATAGTCCGTAGACAAAATTGTCTTTACCAATTTGTAACCCAGACTACAATATGTACAAGTTATGCCACAAAAAGTTGGGATGTCCAACATGTGTGCACAGCTTCCAATTTGGAAGCCCAATGTAGACACCAAGAGGGTAAGTTTCATCACCTGAAAATTTCCTATTGACAATATATCAACTCTTGAAAAATGGTTATTATATTACTTCAAGACTCAAGAATGCATAAACATTTATTGCACATAAGATTATACCACTTTGCAGCTGTAAAGTTTAAGCGAAGCTGTCCTGTGTAATCTTGCTAAATAACCCTATCACCCCACAGCACTCTCATGACTATATTTCCCTATAATAACAGCAGCCATATTAAAAGTTAAGACTATCTAGTCATGATCAATCAGGACTAGGTCCATGGAGAAAAATTTAGAAAATGATTTTGATAATTAAAGGTATCCGAGGTATCTTGACACATCATAGCCCGGGCCAAGCCAAAACCCGGGGCTATATAAGTACATAAGATACGGCGGGGTGTACCTGTCGGGAAAATGTTTTACAATACTTCACTTAACGACCTCCTATTGGTATATATTCTGATACCATGGGTGTTATTATCACAATATATTGGACAAAATAAATCAATACTGAAGGGTATTATTAACATTTTTCTACCAAAGTTTTTTGATGTAGAATTTAATAAGGGCAAATAGTATACTTCAGTGCTTCAATTTTCTTTCATTTTGCGGCAGTTATTGATGCCAAACACCTCGTTAAGTACACACTGACATAAACATGCACTTCCGTTACAAGAATCCGTGACATTTGGTATGGATTTGTAAGTCAGTGAGTAAATGCCAGTTTTTAAAAAGTGTGATGGACCCCGTAATAGCTATTACTTAACACCTAACCCCACAAAACAACTTTTCCCAAGGGGACCACTGACTCACAAAACCATTCCAGCGAAGGATATCTTCACAAATCACTGAATCTCACACAATCACACATTTCATTCTTGATAGGAATCACTGAATCTTACAATAGCTCCCATTGTATTGAATTCCACAATATTTTAAATCACTGTAATCTCACAAATCACCGGGTGTCGCATGCATCGTAAACTCACTGATTCACAAAATCCTCACAATATTATGCCGAGTGTTTAACTCACTGATCTCACAAAGTCTCACAATATGTACCACTGGTGTGGTTTTTTGAGATTTTGTGGGGTTAGGGTTAATGCTCTGACCTCGTACAACACAAAACGACCACTCTGACCTAGACACTCCATATCATGCATATTGGTGTTGTGGTCGTGTATAGGTCAGAGCATTAAATATAAGCTATTACGGGTCCCCATCAACTTTTTAAAACTCTGGCATTTGTGTTTTGTTTGTTTTGTTTTTTTTTTGATTTGTGTTTTGTTTTGGTTTTTTTTTTTTTTTAGGTATTTTGGTGTTTTTGTAGTTTTTGTTTTGTTTCTAAAGAGGGTGTCGTTTTTGGTTTTGGTGTTTTTTTTTTGTTTGGGTTTTAGTATATTGTGTTACAAAAAAAAAAAAAAAACACAAAAAAAAAAAAAAAAAAAAAAAAAAAAAAACCACAACTCACCTTGACTTCAAAATCCTACAAATGTCCACTGATTTCTAATTTGTCAACAGATGTGCATTTATGTCAGTGTACTTAATTTGGCGTCAATAACTGGCGCAAATGAAAGAAATTGAAGGCACTGAAGTATACTAAAAATTTGCCCTTATTACAATTCTACTCAAAAACTTGTAGAAAACTGTTTCATATACCTCAGTATTGCTTTATTTTTTGTCCTTATATTATTTTATATCGTGATAATAACACCCATTTTAATCGAATATACCAATAGGAGGTCATTAAGTGAAGTATTTTAAAACTTTTATCCCGACAGGTTTTGCATCGGAAAAACCCTGCGATATCCTATGTACTCATCATCATAGCCCGCTTTGCCCGGGGTTATTACATTCCAACTAAATTAAAGGTGATGGCCCGATTAAAGGATAAATACACTGTACTAAGTCTAAGACTAAGAATAACTTATACCATGTATACGTTCTGAAATAATTATTGAGCACCTATCGAGTGATTTCATGGAAAAACGGAATAATACTAACCATAAAAATTGAAACATTTTGTCCCTGACCATTCGTATTGAATTCGCACAGTGTATGGGCCCATTCACAGAACTAAATTATGTTGAATGACTTTTTTGTTTTGCCCTCCAGATCACAAGCAAGGAAGAATACAATACAATGCACCTGGTTCACCTGAACATTTCATTTATTTCTGCAGGGGATTCTTTTGTATTCAATGCATCTTGAAGTTTGGAGGACCAGGGGGCCATGGACTTTTAAAATTGTGATTTTGACTATGAATTGGTAGTGCATTCTTGCCTGATTCATAGGCTTTCGTTAGCTAACATACTATGTTTTACAGAAATTTTTTTTATTTATAGTTAAAGTGATGACTACTAAATAAAAAATTCCACAATCAGAGAATCTTTTCAATATCTCCTTTCTTTCCTTGAGATATTGTCCTTCAAACCTTGGCATGATGCCCGTTTGTTTTCGGGTCATGCTATCACTTTTGCGACACGTTACGGTGCCTTGCGCGACCAACTGGCAACCAAAGATTACCATTTAGTAGCCAAGTGGTCGTAACGCACAGGCTTCATACATTGGTGGTCGGTCATTTTTGCACCGCACACCAATTTTGGTGTTAATTTCATTTACACGGCACTTGCCATTTTTCGCCACGCTATCCAGCCTGAAAGTGAACGCATTTTAAGGTGGAAAAAAAACAAAACTCTAAAAACGTAAATAGCGATGGCTCAACAGATCCCCGCAAGGTTTACATACTAAAATTGTCGTAAATGCACCCAAAATTAATAATTTGTCGTTATCACACACAAAAAACACATTTTCAGGTATACATGAACAATTCCTTTCCGAAAAAAAAACACTTTGACGTCACTTCGACCTTTCTGTGTCACATTTTTGGCTTTTAAACCAAGTTAAGAGGTCACATAAACCAGATGAACAATTTTCAAGACCATGATTCAGCATCTTTTTCCGGGTCACTTGAGCTCAAAATGGCAATCGCCGTTGAAGGCGGTGTGCAATCACCCTCTCTCGAAAGGATCATCACTGTACGCCTAAACCATCTTCATGTCAGAAAATGACAATGACAGATATACTGTAACTCTCAGGAATATAATAACATCTTCATGGAATTTTGGGAGGGAAGAATTTGACAGATACGCAGCAGTGAGGTGGCCAGTTAGCTTTATTTTGTGTGTCACAGAATATGAAATTCCCTAACCGCTGCGACTTTTAACATAGCTATCTACTTTCGTATTGGTCACAACATTATGTTATGAGTTACGCTCTTTTAATAAAGCTCGCAAGGCCATTTGTGTGAAACTGGTAACTGTCTGTTCACATACAGACAGTACAATAGGAGGTCATTTCATCGTTGGGGTCACATACAAATTCTGTACATTGTAATGCACACATTGTCCCATTGTACATGGCAATTTGATGTAAAGATTTCCCTAACTTCGCTCATGTTCACATTACCTACAAGATTGGTCTAACATTGTCGCCCTGGCAAGATTGAGTCTGGAACATGCGGAACCTCTATTTGCACCTTAAGGGTATAACAACCCTATTATAGTGGACACAGCCTATATCAATCCGAGGTTTATCACGAACTGTAGTACTAAGCCTCTTAAATTGTGTAAAATTGTGAGATATATTCTTAGTAATTTCTGGATTTTTATTGACCAAATTTTATTTTAGCAGACATGGTGAATGTTTGGGGGGGGTACTGACAATTTTGAAGATCATCGAAATTTGAATGAAATCTGAAGTGTGGATCGGCGTATAACCCCAGGTGCATGCGAGGCTAAGAGTCGGAAGTGAAACCCGTGAAAATACAGCATCATAAACAACCCCAAAATCCGTAATATCTACAAATCTAAAGCAAATGTTATCGTCAATTTTGATATGTGTAGAGAATTTCTGCTCTTTTCAGCTCTTTTTATTCATAAAATCCGTAATTTTTCCAATGAAAAGGTACTCGAGCAGTAATTTCCTCAATTTTTTTTGCCAAAGATCAAGTCCCTTTGAGCATTGTCAAAAGTCCAATAAAAAATGAAGGTCAAAATTTTATTAAAAATTGAAGTGCCAAAAATTGTGTACCTTTGTTTTTTAACTGCGGGCTTTACACGGAACCAAAGCCTGCACCTTAACTGCAGGCTTTACTCTTTGTGTGGTAAATTTTAATTACCGGGTAGTAAATGATGAAATGGCTCTTAATTTGTGAATTATTCAATAGCCCTTGTAAATTGTAAATGATTCATTAGGCCTTTAAATTGTAAATGATGGAATGGCCCAGGGCTGTAAATAGCGACTAAATAATGGCTATAAGTTACTCGACGAGTTATAGCCATTATTCTGACTATCATTTTACACACAAAGTGTGTGGCGCGTGAGTGCAATGGTTGTGTGTACCCTTTAGAAGAAGGTCCCGTGCGTCTTTGCACGAGGTTTGCGTATTCAAAGTACACGCAAGAAAAAGACGCGGGGTATCAGCAAATTTAGCAGACTGAGTAAGTGCAGTGCAGTACCGCATACTGCATTTTTCCTGTTTTCGTGAAGGCTATCTACATGTAAACGGTTCATGCGGTTATTTCACTGAACATGAAAGGTATTATTATTTGTTTTCTGCTATAAATGCGTCTGTGGCATATTAAGATGAAGATTTTAAAACAATAAAACAAAACCTTGTTTGTTTTTGAAATCATTTTATTCAGTGTAGCACACCTCTAAATAGTTGCGGTGAAAAATGTCGGATACATTTCAAATTCTTACACGCTGTCGTTCTTGCTGTTTTTATCGTGTCATTCCCTCATCAGGAAATCTCTGAGTCAGCCTCTAAATCGGACTTCAACATTTAGAAGACGACCTGAAAAACTAAAACCTTTTCGAAGACCTGAAAAACAAAAACCTAACCAAACTAGAATGCAGATTCATACATATGAAAACCTACATGTAACCAAACTGGAACTCACAATACATACATACAAACATGCGTGCTATCGCAACATCCCCCTACTGCTTTTCAAGTCATGGGAATAATGATATACTTGCCATAGAAGATAATGGCCAAGCTCCACTTGCTAATTTGATAGTTTCATAACTTTCTGTTGGATTTTCAGGGGCGCGATTTTGCCCAGAGTCTTGCTGGCAGTTCAACCTAAGTGTTTTGAAAACAAGGCTGAAGAAATTCTCTGTGTACAGATGGGTAGGTGTTAAAAATTGTTTCATTTGCCTATTTTGCACTAGACTTTGGGTTTTTTAGGACGGGGTCCCCAAAAGTGATCTGAGACCCTCTTCATTTCACGTGATGGCTTTGCTCAATTTGTTTTTGGTGAAGAAAGCTGTGTTTATTTTGAAGGTTGTCGGGTAACATTCTAACCATGATCCAGGTCAAGACTACAGGGAAGGAATTCTGAGAGGGTTATTGTCCCCGCCGAACCTAAGTTCGGAACGGGGACTGAAAGGGCTCCGTCCGTCGTATGTCTGTTATGTCCGTTGTCTGTGAGAAAAATGGTAACCTGGAAATTCCGTGATAAAAATGTTAAACCTGTAGTGCTTGTACTTTGAACACTATATAGGGAACACAAAATTCCTTCGCTCAGGAAGTGCAATCATGGCATGCACGTTTCGCGATTTGAAAGTGCGTGATGTAGGTGGTTTAGCTATGCAAATGAGCTAATTAAAAGGCATAATTAATGGATCACTGTGAAACGGACATAGTATTGCCCAAAATTCTTTTGCCACATGAAGTATATCTTGGCATTGCATTGTTTTCGCACTTTGGAAAGTACATGATATATGGGGCTTCGGTTATGCAAATGAGCTAATTAAATATGCATAATTAATGATGCTGAAACTAATATTGGATATGCAAAATTCCTTCGCTCATGAAGCAATATTAGTCCCGTTCAAGAAAGTTGCATTATGGAATGATCGTTTCGCGCATTTGAAAGGCCATGATATGGGCGCGGTTTTTGGTTTAGGTATGCCAAATGGCTAATAAATATGCTATATTAATGTATCACTGAAACGGTTACATTAGAATGCAAAATTCTTTTGCCACATGACGTTAATCTTGGCATGCCTTGTTTCGCACGTTGAAAAAGTACATGAGATATGGGCTTAGGTATGCAAATAGCTAATTAAATATGCATAATAATGTATTGCTGAATGAAACAGTATATTGGATATGCAAAATTCCTTCGCTCCATGAGCACATTAGTTCCCTTCGCTTCAGAAAGTGCATAGGCTGCATCGGTTCTGCGATGGAAAAGTGTGTGATATGGGCGGGTTAGGTATGCCAATGAGCTAATTAAATATGCAATTAAGGTATCACTGAAACGGACATCAGTCAATGTATTGCAAATTCTTTTGCCACAATAATTGGCATAACCCATGTTGTTTTCGTACTTGAAAGTGCATGATATATATGGGACTTAGGAGCAAATGAGCTAATTAAAATGCACAATTAAGTTTCGTTGAAACGGTTACATCGGATGTGCAAAATTTTTCGGCTACATGAAAGGCTTATTGGCATACATCTTTTGTGTTGAACATGATATTAGGACGGTGTAGTTATGCAGTTAGGTATGCAAATGTACTAAATAATAGGGACGCAATGAATTTGTTTCGCTGAAACGGTTACATCGATGTGCAAAATTCCTTCGATACAGGAAAGGATTATGCCATACATCTTTGTGTGAGCATCATAGTGCAGTGTAGTGTCAAATGTCATAATTATTCCTTACCATCAAGAGGCATTAATTTAAGGAAACTTAATTTCCATACGTCATTTCTTGCAGGCATATACTCCACTCGCACTCATACATTACTCGCACTCATACTTCCAGTGCACTTACTAATCTTCTTCACTCCACCTTCCCAATTCGACATTGCATGGTTTAAGTGGGTGCTAGTGTACCAAGTTCAAGGGGTGTGGTGTGCGTGACAATTAAGTTGTTACTTCCAAATGATCGCGAAATCGGCGGGGGGGGACATATTTTAGCATCGAGTAAATCGAGTTCGCCTTGTTTTTAACTAATTTGGATTCATAAACAGTTTTGATTTATAAAATGTGATTTTGAGGAAAACATACAGCAAATGTATGTAAAATCAATTTACAGACACTTTTGCAAGCTGATTAATTAAAGAGTTATTATTCATAGTTGGTGTGACTTGTAGGTTATGAAGTTTCTACCACTCAAAGCATGGAAATAAGTTTCCTTGTTATAAAAAAATATCTTTGGCATAAACTTGGTCAATTATCCTTTAATAAATCCTAAGAAAAGTAAATTATCTGGGAACTGAACTAAATATTTGCAATTTACATTTATGCAAAGGGATGTGATGTAAAAGTTTTTAAAGTCTTTTGAAGAACAAAAACAAAAAAACCCCCCTAAATACTTTTTGTGTCATTAAATTGTTGGTTTTGGACCTCCATTGAAAAGTTGAAAGTTAATTTAGAATCTAAACTGGTGTCATAGGAGTGTGCCATGGGATGCCAAGGTCACAAGGCCAAGTGAGGTCAAGGTTGAAAAATAGGCTAAAATTGTTATTATAAAAAATTGACCTCAATTGAGAAGGTGATTGAAGTTTAAACTCAAGTCATATATGTACAAACTATGGATTCTCATTTCTTGATAGGTCAAGTTCACATGAGGTAAAGTTTAGGATAGGCTGAGTGGCCCACCAGCTCTTTAATATATTTGAATTTGAAAGCTGAAAACTGCAAAAAATCTAGCTAGAATAACTGTATGAAATTGATGAGATTGAGCTATAAGACCCAATGAATACTCAATAGTGTACTTTCAGAGATGTTAATGATTCTCCTAACTCATTGATGCCTGACTACATGTATGTTTAATTCCCTGTTACAGGATCCAGACAAGGAGGGTGACCAAGCACATATGCAAACGTATGAGGTGGACCGAAAACACGTAAGCGGTAAACCTTGTTAATACAAACAGAGTTTGTGTTAAGCATAAAGTATCATGCCAGTTTCTTGATTGAAGAGGCTACATATACCATGTAGATAACATCGAAACTTTCGAGCAAAATACAATTATGAAAGTGTCCCATATAGACTGTTCTTATTCACAAAGCGCTTTGTGATAGCAATAACGCAAAGGGAAATACACGTAAGTGCTGTTGTGTCAACAGTGGCATGATATGATAGGAGCTTTCTCTTTGCCGTTCGACATTGTTGTCGGGGGGGCAACCCCCACTGATGTGTTAGGGGTTAATACTTATGAACTCAAATGTTGGAACCCCATTATCAATATTTTTGTAACATCAAGTCCATTTTTGTATTTAAACTGAAACTTTACTAGTTATATCTGTGACTGATGGTTGTGGTATATTATTTCTTATTTCGTTCCAAAAATTGTACATTAGGCGACGAAAAAAGAAACCCTTCGTTTTACGGGCGAGCGGACCTTTCGAGTAGGGTCGGTCGGTCGGGCGATTTTTTTTCTTTTTTTCTTTTTTTTTTCTTTTCTGGAGCTCAAAATTGGCCTAAAATAGCCCCCAAATCTGAAAAATCAAGAGAAAAAATGAAAAAATTTTACAAACAAATTTTCTTTAAAAAATTTGACAAAATTGGTAAATTTGGGCTAAAAACAGACTGATTTTACATGATTTTTGGAAAAAGTAAAAAAAAAAAAAATTCTGCAAAACTGAAAAATCCGGGTCGGTCGGGCCCGTAATTAAAAAACGGTTTTTTTATTTTCTTCGCCTTTATGCAACAATTATGGTGCAATAAATTCAATCGATTAAGCTAGCCTTCATGACATTAAGTATGTGAGTTTGAAAGGATTATTAACTGAAAATTGATATTTGTCATAATGATGATTTATCGGTTTATGAGATTGGTAGATAAAGGAATTGTTACTGTTGCAGATTCGGGTCAGATAAACTTTTTATTGTGCTGATCAATAGAAAAATCTTCCTATGTGATCAATTGGACACATGTAGTTCTTTTTCTCAGAACTGTTGGCAAAGTGGAATAAATGATATCCAAAATTTGTTAAGATAGCTTAATTGTTACAACCCAGGGATGGACTGGGTATAGTCAAACCAACCCTGGAACAAGTTTATGACTGTCCATGGCAATGGATATTATTGTGCAAAGAGAATACTGGTGGAAAAATGCCACCCCGTCCAAAGCAGCCTGAAATGATCCAATACTGAGCGGCACATGTGGAAAACTCTACAGCAAATCTATGGTCAGTCTGCTATGGTTCAAATTTACAAGAATGTTCATCAATATGTATTGAACATGAAAAGTCAGATTTTGTAATAATGAAAAGTCAGATTTTCTTATCGTAATTCAAACATTACTGCTATACCTATTGTACCCTTTTAAAAAATCATTTCATTTACCATAACATAAATTTACATATCTCTCTATTGCAGGTGTGGCCTATGGTTCTTGATGCCCTCATTAAGATCAAGAATGAAATGGACCCCACGCTGACATTCCGTCGATCATGCCGGGAAGGAATCTGTGGGTCTTGTGCCATGAACATCCATGGAAGCAACACCCTTGCTTGTATATCGTAAGTGATATCCATGAGTATTGAGTAATGTGTGTATCTTTATCTTTGAATGTATTTAAGGCATGATTTATGTAAATTCTTATTTGCTATTTTTGTTTTTGATTTCTTTACTAGACGTATTGATACCAATCTAAACAAAACAACTAAGATATACCCACTCCCACACATGTATGTGATCAAGGATTTAGTACCAGTAAGTATTTAACTCTGTTTAAATGGTTCATATTTCTGATACAAGTAGTAAATAGTATTTACTTACTACTGCAGACTTTCGATGGAGACTACCATCTTTCTCAATGCTAGATGAGTGACTGGCGATGACAACCACTGACCGACCGTATTTATCTTGGAAACCGTTGCCAGTTGATTTCGTAGGGATTTCTAGAAACTCATAAAAAATGTGAGGCAATTGATACTGTCCTTCATCTCTGTTCATGGTGGTGCCCCTCCTTTTTCTTATTTCAACTGCTTCCTTAATCCATCTTTTTGTCTCACATTTTTCATGACTTTCTATCTTGGCAATTAGGAATCTTCTGCGTGTGGGCAGGTGTACTAGTTTTTCTCCAAAAATTTGATTTCCTCCTGTATCTAAATCTAATTTCTTTCCACATATCCATCTCCGCCCTTATGTATTTAGATGCACTCAAGACAAACTTATTTTGCAGGCTGTCCTTTAAAGGGGGATGACCCAATTTATGTATATAAAGTTTTCATCACATAGAATGGTCTTCACACCAAAACCCTGTTTGTAAAGTTTCGCATCGATATTTCAACCCGTTTTGATGTGAGCGCTAAAAACGTGATTTTGTAAACCCCATAGAGTACTCTGTAAAATTAATATTGGTCAACCAAAATGGGGCACATTTTCACTCATAGCATCCAAAATAAACATCCTTTGGCCCTAAGATTTCACAGGGTAAATGAGAAAAATAGTAGCTTTCATCATGTAGCAAAATTTTAACCACTTCCGGTTAAATCTGGGGTTCTGGGGATGAGGTTTTAGCGATCAGACCATGGCCCTTTGATAAATCGTTAAGTGTATCACATAGTGTATGTGGTTTCATAGTTTGGAATAATGTAAAGAACACTAATGAATTGTGTTGCATCTGGATTGTAAATGATTCATTTGTCTAAATGGTGGTGAAACAAAATCAGCCACTTTGTCTTAGCTGTGCATATTCTAATTCTTAATTCTCAAAGAGACATATTTCCAACTTCAAGAATTTAACACATGCCATTACATACATATTCGTTCTCCTGTCAAATTTTATAAAGTAATTATATAAGCACAAAACTAGTGAAATTGGATTTTCAGCCATATTGTGTTGTCATCTGCTGTGTTATTTCTCACAAATGCCAGACAACTAAACTGTACAAAGTAAACATGTTTGTGCATCTTCTATTTTTTGCAGGATATGAATAATTTTTACGCTCAGTATACGTCCATCAAGCCTTACCTGCAGCGCAAGGAAGAGGTCAAATATGGGGAAGAGCAATACATCCAATCGCTTGAAGACCGCGCCAAATTGGTGAGTCAATTGGAATGTTATTTTTAGTTAGTTAAACCAAAGTTTTAAACCTGGTTTTGTCCCTGCTAATGGGAGTGGCCGGATATACACCTCACTCAGCAATACTGCTATGTGAGGATCTATTGGCGCAAAAGATAATTGACCAGATGCCCTTCCTGACGTCAATCCACAGTTTTCGGCGGTGGGCTTAGCCTTTGGGCAACCACGCCCACCATGCAAGGCAGCATGTGCTGGATGGCCGCCATTAGCTCTCCAGAGCTGACACCTTGTAGGTAGATCTTTTTTTCCATTCTACCAGGGTAACCAGCTACCCTCCTCATCAGATTCCTTAGAAACCCAATGGGGGTGACGGTTTAGCCGCCAACAACTCAGCCCCGGGTCAGGTAGTACTGGTTACCAGGAGAGTAGCATCTAAGTGTGAAAGAGTTCAGCCAAAATATTTTGCAGACAAAATGAGAAAAATACAAACAGTATAATATATTAATATTTCAGGTTTAATGGTATGAGTGGTGGTGCCGAGGCTGAGGATTGGGTAGTACCCCTTTAAGTATTGTGATAGAGAAACTAATTAATCTTTTTCCCTCCTTGAACTCTTTTTGTATACATTGAATATGAGCATAAATGCAAATTAGGTGTAACAAAAATAAAATTTTGTTTCCGGTAACATGCTCTGAAAAATTTGGGATGAAAGGAAGGAGAAATTTTTTTATGCAATTTTTTTTATGTGTGGAGTCTATGGAGTCTTGTTAGAATTTGACGAATTTGACAAGGAAGACATAATTTTTTTCCCCAATGGGCATAATTTTTTTTTTTTCCTTGACACTAAAAATTAGGGACGGAAGGGTTACTGGAAAACAGACTTTATTTTTACTTGGCCTTACTCATCAATGCGTGTAATTTATTATTTTGCACTCAATTTCAATCCAGGATGGCCTCTATGAATGTATCCTATGTGCATGCTGTAGTACGTCTTGCCCAAGTTACTAAAAATTAGGGACGGAAGGGTTACTGGAAAACAGACTTTATTTTTACTTGGCCTTACTCATCAATGCGTGTAATTTATTATTTTGCACTCAATTTCAATCCAGGATGGCCTCTATGAATGTATCCTATGTGCATGCTGTAGTACGTCTTGCCCAAGTTACTGGTGGAATGGAGACAAGTACCTTGGGCCAGCAGTCCTCATGCAGGCCTACAGGTGGATGATAGACAGTAGAGATCATTATCAACGGGAAAGACTAGCTCAGCTGCAGGACAAATTCTCCCTCTATAGATGTCACACTATTATGAACTGCACTAAGACATGTCCAAAGGTAAGGAACACTATATATTGCTGGTGATCAATCTATTCTAAATTAATAAAATCGGACAGGTGTCAAAGAAATTGCATAAAGTATCAAAGCTGTTTAGGAGATTCAAAGTACAGTCCGCTGTCAGCGTTTACTCCTGCCAATCTCAATTTTTAGCGCAAAGGTGGATATAACCATCCCAGTCACTGTTGAATTAACAAAGGAGTAGCAAGATTATACAAATACTACATGGTTGGAGGGGAAATAGTGCATTCTATTTTTCCCGAGGTACTGGCTACAGGCCTACCACCCCGAACCCGAAGGGTGAGGGGTAGTAGGCCTGTAGCCAGTACTGAGGAAAAATAGTTGCACTATTTCCCCGACATAGCATGTAGTATTGTTTTATTACACCTTTATAAATATTTATGAGATAAATGGTATTTTCAAAGTGCCTTTGGAGACCATATCGTGTTGATTGTAAGCTTTTCTTTGCATAGAAATCGCCACATTAACATGTGGCTGTTTTGAAGCAGTTTTGTTTTGTAACTTTGAAAAAATTTAAAAACACATCCCTCATATTGTAAGTAATGCTTAACCTTTGTGTTGTTTCCTTTCAGGGCTTGAACCCAGGTAAAGCCATTGCCGAGATCAAGAAGTTGCTATCTGGATTTAAGAAGAGTGAACTGCAATCTGCAGCTGCTTCATGAAAAATTTTAGATTATCATAGTATTATTAGACAGACTTGTATCCATTGTATTGATGAAACAACCAACAGATTTCAATTTGAGGAGAGAGAGCATTGCATGTAACTAGCCATTATTTTTTTTTTTTTTTTTTTTAACTTTTGTCATATGTGCACCATGCGATCCCTCATATGTTGATGAGATCAAAGGTCACGTGCCAGGGTCAAAGGTCATGGGGCGGCCCACAGCTTATATTCTTTGAATATAGCGAGCGCGAAAGCCAAGAACCGCGAAATTCTAGTTTGCATAATGCATCTACAAAACATTGCTTTTTTGAAGCAACCGTTGGCAGCAATAAAACATTGCGATGAAATGCGAGAAATACTGTGAAGTTGCATGTACGGTTAATATTTTAATTAACATGTGGCTGTTTTGAAGCAGTTTTGTTTTGTAACTTTGAAAAAATTTAAAAGCACATCCCTCATATTGTAAGTAATGCTTAACCTTTGTGTTGTTTCCTTTCAGGGCTTGAACCCAGGTAAAGCCATTGCCGAGATCAAGAAGTTGCTATCTGGATTTAAGAAGAGTGAACTGCAATCTGCAGCTGCTTCATGAAAACATTTTAGATTATCATAGTATTATTAGACAGACTTGTATCCATTGTATTGATGAAACAACCAACAGATTTCAATTTGAGGAGAGAGAGCATTGCATGTAACTAGCCATTATTAAAATCCTTCCAAAACAACTGAAAATTAAGTGCAAATAAATTACTCCTTTTTTGAGGAGAAGGAGAAAGAAAGAAAATACCAGTTTTCACAAAATTCAAGCAATTGACTCTTAATGAAGTCCAAATTCAGGCATTTGATTGTGGCTTATTTATCCAATGCACTCTACTTTACTTGGTCATACGTGTAGCAAGTTGAAGCGGAATACAGCAGGTAGGCTTCTCCAGGATTGACCTGACCCAGTCTCACACCTACAATCCTCGTCAAAAGTCTTGGAACACTTAAGCGCATTCGGGTGTAAATGTCCCCACTCCCCTGTACAACGTTTTTCAGAGGCCAACGTTTCATCGTGTTGTGAAGGTGTCTCAACATTGTCTGATGGGGAGGGGGAAGGGTAAAACAATTCTCCCAGCTCCTGCTTTCCCTTGGAGTTTGGAGAATGGTTATATTCACTCACAGCAATGTCTCACGCGTAAATTGCGACTAAGAAAGCGCAGGGTGTTCCAAGTACTTTTTGCGAGGATTGTAGTTTGATTTCTTTTCAGTATGCCCTTAGAGATTGAACTAGCATCAGTGTGACACAAATATAGCAGGTTGATGAACTATTTGTGAAGCATAAGTTTAAGTGATGCCCCATAACATAGAATTTCCTTTATCAATGGCACATATTTGATTATAGAATAAATAGTGACTAATGAACCTAGGGATTCAAATATGTTACAGCATGTTTCATCACAAATTAACAACGATACTTCCATGCGTACGCATGTTTTTATCCCAGGAGGGCGGCTTTAGCTTCTGAGTGGGATAAAAATATGCGGACACATCAGATACAGAGTTGTTGATTTGTGATGAACCACCCTTTAACATGTTTGAATCCCTTTCAACAATGAAAATCTTTATGAAAACTTATTAATATCATGTATAGAGGAACTTAGTATTCTTACTATAATACTAAAATGTTCCCAGTTCGACAGAAAATCTACTCAATAAAATATTTTAACAAACAAAATCTAAAGCAAAATAATAGTTTTTGGCATGTTTGTTACTTTGCAGTTTGCACCTGGTGCTCTTGTGCGTACTCAGAGGTCCTAAGGTAACAAACAGTGCATCGATTTAAATGTGATGCATAACGCACTTCCATGAAAACTATGGCAGGCGTGACGCACTAATTTGCATATATCAACTGTGGTTTGATAATGGATCAATGGTACGTTTCTATACAAGGAGTTACGGAAGTTGTTCAAAAATTTGATCATAGCCATGACAATTAACAGTGTGTAGTGTGCAGATTAGTGCTTGCTCCTTGAATCTTATACCTACCTGATTTAGCCATATGCAAATTAGGGAGTATATGGTTTTATTGGATGCAATCAGTTCACAATGACAATCTCACTGAAAGGTTTAGTTCAATGAACTCTTACATGTAGTATTAATACAGTGGTATACTAAATAGAGGAATTTGACTATAGTAGTAGTGCGAGTGTTTGTGTGGGTATAAGCTTTACCTTTCCCTTTGTCCAATAGGATGATTCCTACGTATATTAAGTTAATTATAAGTAATTAAAGTATTTAAAAATGTATTGTCAAAGCCACTACCAGTGATTCAGGTATTAATCAAAATCGCAAAAAATCATAAAAAAATAAGATTTTAGCATATTTGTTGCAGGTATGCTATTAAAGAGATAATCAGCGATAATGTGAGAGGAAAAGGTGGAAATGCATAATTACAGCTTATAAATCAAGGCTAAGCATGTATAAGTCCATTAAACTACTTTACTGTAGGGGAAAAAATCACCAATAGTGAAGGAATGAAGTATTTGAGGAAAGTTGTCATACTGTCTCCCACAAAATGTACACTAAACAGCTGATTGTGCTTAACACCAGTACAGAATAAAAATTATTAAAAACGTTTTATGTTTGAGGTCAAACTGGGCAGACCATGGTGCACAATATCCCGCTCACAAATCTGGGATGTTCACAGGGAAAGTTTTTTTTTATCTCAAGTCAGGAATTTTATACGCACATATAGAAATTCCAGAATCTGATAAAATGTACTGCCTTGTCTTTAATACATGGATTTTAAGCCAACCACTTGCAGGTTATGTTAGCACATCATGCCAGTAACAAAAATACAAAATATGAACTTTGATATTATTTTTGTATGCTTCGGATTAGCAAATCTCTGATTATCCCTTTAAACATACTCTGCGAGTGATCAGCTCAAACGTACACAAATGAGAGTAAAATTGCCATTTCAGCTCAAAATGTCCATAAAGACATTTTAAAGGTGCGTGTTTTGATCGTCTTTGGGACCCCCTGATTTACCCGGAAGTAGTATCCATTTTGATATCAGATGAAAGGCTTTATTTTTCTCATTGTCGTCCTTAAATTTGAGCCCTCTAATCCTTTTCATTCCCAAGATATAAACACAAAACTGCCATTTTAGTGGTTAACCATCAATATTAGCACAGTATTGAATAGGGCTTTGCAACATGCATTATTGCGTCTACCATCAAAACCGCAAGTTTGTTTCCCACGGTACTTGATGGAGTGTATGTGCAAGTGCCAGGCTCTCATATCAAGTAGAAAACACAATACACACAAATCGGAACAAGCACGTTTAAGCTACAAACAATTATGGGGCTTCATATTTTGAATACCACCAGTGTTTTTTTGTTGTACCAGATGAAGAATAGGGGATTTCATATGTTTCTCAAATCAGAACTACTTCTGGTTCAAACTGAGGGCTGGCTTAACATCGGAATACACACCTTTTTTCCAGCTTTCTGTTGCAGCAACTACTCAGTTAATCATAGCCATGTTAACAGTATGTTGACCATCAGTTCTTGCTGTGGTTGAGACAAGACTTGCTTTGACAAAGTTAATGGTGTGTTCATTTTTAAAAGCAGTGCTCATCAAGATGCATGTATTTTATAAAATAAAAATATGAATGTACAGGTGTAATAAATTCTAACAATTGAAAGATGATAGGAGGTTAATTGGGTATTGCCCTCAGAACATGTTCACTTCAGAGATATATGGCACTTCATCACCACTGGATACACCAAAGGCTTTCACTGTGAATTCAAACTGTCCTTAGGAAGATCATCCTTGTAATCCACATAGTCAATAGGAATTAATTAGTCTAGCTTGGTATTTAAAAAAACAATTCATAGTAGATTGCCAGTAAGGACACATGCTATTGTTCTCCAGTGCTAAGGACCAATAGAAGGACACATCACAAGAAAGCACTTGATGTATGGATTTCAAGTACCGTGTCTTTACAACGGTCCTTATATAATTGGAGAACAATTGCACTTATACATAGGTCCTACTCTGATGGGCATTTAAATTCAACTAGGGACACTTTGAGTTACAGTGTATGTGTAAATACAATAATATTATTTGTAAATACAGAAATCTTCATCAATGAAGAGAAATTTCTTTCAAGATATATTGTCCAGCACATTTCAGTAAATACAAGATCTTTGTAGCAAATTTCAACAGAAGCTGTTCATGCAGAACTTCATGATGGGTAGATAATGCATATCAATGAGTTCACATGTGATTGTAATCTAATAGTTCATGATTAGTGTACTGAGGCTATTGCATATGCGAGTTTACGAGTTAAAGGCAGACAGACTCACACATATTACATGTAATTTTGGGTGTATTCATTAAAAATAATCAACTGAAATTAAAGATAATCACCTTAAAGGCTGACTCAGAGATTTCCTGATGAGGGCGCACTCAATTTTCAAACAAATCGTGTTTTTTGCATATACATAATGCTTGTCCACATACTAATCACTGTGAAATAACTAAGCTCAATTCGAAGTCCTTCATATAGAAAATCACAACTTTGTTATAAAATTCCGGATCCAGAATTTTTGTTATACACGGTATCCTATGGCCCTGTTATACTCTGTATAAATGCTTACTGCATGAAAACGAAAAAATCTGATTCACCTCTAATTTTGGAATTAAGCATTTTCGGTGACTATCTTTAGTTCTAGATCATTATTTTTAATTACTACACAAAAAAATTGTATTTTGAAATCTCTGAGTCAGGCTTTAAGTGCCCAATTCCAATGTTTGAGATTAATCAGATTTTTTTTAAAAGTGTGATTTTGTATTTCAGTGTGTATTAAACTTACATAAAGGGCCTGATGGAGTCATCAAAAGGTGGAAAAACAACCATAATTTATCAAGTATTCTTAAAGGCACTATCAGGGATTTGTTAAATCAAAAAATCATCAAAAATCAGATTTTGAATATTTGTAACAAGTACATGTATCCTAACATACCCTGCAAATGATAGGACCAGAAGCAACTAATAAGGACAAATCGGAGGAAGTTTGAGGCTACTGTCCGTTCGGCAATTCACTAAAAACACATAATTGAATGAGATTCTTTTCTTTGAACAATGTCGTTATCTTCCTCTCTGTAATTTCGTCAGTTGGAAAAAGTAACTTATGAGAATTGTACAGACTTATGCTTCACTTTTAAGCTATTCCTGCAAAATTAATAGATTTTGACTCTTTCTGATAAATCACTGATAGTGTCTTTAATAGACCAGAGACGTACATTAAGACCCTAACAGGGAAAAAAAATAAATGGCACCTGAATGGGTGTTTCAGTAAGCCACAATATGGGTCTGCTCCCTGTAGGCCTAGGGTTCGCAGTTCTCAAACAGGTATTATTACTTACACCCAACACTAAAACCACCTGATTGAATAGCAATAAAAATCACAAAATTACGAAAAAAATGTATTTCTGATCCAGAAGAACTTCATTTACTGCTGATATCAATGCGATGAGTGTCAGAGAAAAAAGCTGCTGGAAGCAACTTCCAGAGTCAGTTTGTTTTAGGCTGTAGGAGTTGAGTTGAAGCTGGAATTTTGAGAGTAAATGGGTGTCTACTCATTGATTGTAATTTTGGTAGAGGTTGCTTTCATTTAGATGATGTTGGATAGTGCTATAGATGGCTGCAGAAACCTTAATGTGTACTGTTATAGTAACATATGATACTGTGTATATTAAAATGTCCAGATCCAGAATTTTACTACAAAGTGTCGATTTTCTATAATTCTGATTATGAAAGACTTCGAGTTGAGTTTAGCCACTTCACATTGTGATGCGTATGTGGACAATTATTGTGTACATGCAAAGTACATGAATTTGTCCACACATTACAATTTGTGCCAATTATAAAATTCATAATGCATTCCTGCTAATTTTTGTTCTTTGTATCAAAAATAATACCCGTTAAAAGGGACTCTTGGAGATAAAAATGAAGACCCCGAGTTTCCTCGGGTTATGCCGATGTTTGATCCGTTTTGATATTCACTGTGCTGTTAGGTTGGCATGTCCCCCCCCCCCCCCCCGCCACTATCGAAGACAATAGCTTTTATATAATTCGCGCCGTAAAGGACGATATATACAAAGTCATAATTTGTTGTGGTGTAGGATGTAAAAATCATACGAACGGATATTCCAGTGCCAAATTTACCCCTTATTCCCAAAACGACGCCCCGATGGCGAAAATGCAATCCTTTTTCCACGTGTTTTAATTAAAGCGGATGCGTAGCTCATAATATCTGAGTGGGTCCCCAGGGGCCAAAAATAATAATTCAAACCAGGCGTTGTGACGTCACCACTTCTTAAAATTTTCCCAAAATTGACCCGCAAACTCATAATAAGAGTACAATACAATATCAACTGTAGATTTTCATACTTTAATAACCTATCTTCATGTATAACTGGTTTATTTCAGAATAATGACCGTCCCGTGATCTTGCTATTGATGACAAAAGTCAGCAAGCCAATTCCTTCTACTAAGCGTCAAGTAATAGGATAATGCAACGGGTGTCAAAAGATCATACGGAACACGCACTAATGTGACCCAAATAGAAACAAAGAAAAGCGTCATTACTCCATGCATAAATGAGTAAAACAGTTTAGCGATGATAATGCCTGTTTATGTGATAGGATACAGCTCAATATACAACCTAATTCTAGAGCTGATGCGATATCAAATTGTGCCACTACCTTTTCACAGCGTGGATACAAATTAAGATCATCATGTTTACGGTGAGAGGGATTATTGATTTAAAGAATTCAATTATCATACAAAAAGCAAAAACTCTGTATAATTGCTATCATTTATGATAATGAATTAACTAAATTGGGTAATGTAAAAATAATTAATTAGATGTCCTCTTTATGATGATGATTTTATATCAGAACAAATGAAAGTACTCAAAGATTACAGAAGTTAATCATATTTTGATGAGCGTCAACTTTACTCTTGTTATTCAGCTGTACAATCGACACGAAAAAAAATTGCATATCCACCAAACTGTTCAATGATCATTGTAGCTCTGGAGTTGAGCTTTAATTCTTGCGTCTGAAAGGCATCGCAGCTAATGTGTTTTCACGGGGGAGCCAACTCACTGTTGATTGGTTGGTTGTTGAGATATCTGTTATCCACCGGCGGATTAAAAGGTAGGCACTCATTGAGAATTGATCCGCAGTCTGTGATGAGAACCACATGGGCAGGCTGGCGATGGTCACAGCCCCATCGTGCATATTGCTAAATTGAAGCGACTCGGACTCCTGTGCGAATCTGGTTTAATGTGACCCATTCCTTGCGTGGGGGATGCTGCCAGGGTCGTTCTGCTTAAGTGTAATAGAGAGTTTATCTGGTCTTGGAATGTCTATACAGGCAGTATTCCATGTCGGTAAGATGTTATGGGGAACTGGAGAGTTTCGCAGCGCGTGACGGGCAGAAAGGTCGGCGAGAGCGCTTCTCTTGGGTCGACCGAGTTGGTGTGATTCTTTACAGTGTTATCAGCAGGTGCGTTTTGTCCAACAGGGCCTTCTTCCTAGTTTTTGGCGAGGTGGTGCTCCCTCCGAAGTGTTGTAGGTGCAATGCCTGAAAGCACTGCATGATTTTGCTGATGGAGTGGGGCGGAGGCAGCCAGTTTTGGTTCTCAAGGTCTCGTTGAGTAACCGTGTCCAACTTCTTTGTGTAGAGCTGTTTCACCATGCTGTGCGGCTGATTCAGCAGTGCTGTAAGACCAGAAGCCAAGGCAGTGGTGCGTAGGGTTGGTGGCTGGCAACCCCATGAATATCCAGCAAGTCTGCACAGAAGGTTATTCCTCGGAGATACCTTGGCGCATACGCACTCGAGGTGCTGCCGGAAGTAAGCTGTTCGGTCAAGCTTCACTCCCAGTAAGGTTGGGTGTTAGGTTGTATGGCAGAGGCAATCCATTGAGGTTGAGCCTGATTCCATGGGCCCCCAAAAATAGAAATTGTTTTCAGAACAACCACTTATAACATGGGGTTTTTTCATTGTAGACAAAATTTTGTCTACGTTTTATCTTTGTTTTTTTAATTTGGCTCTTAGAAAATCAACAGTTAAGATAACTATTATCCTTGACTATTAGCCTCATCACATTGCAATAGCAGTTTTTCCAAAGAATACACAGGCCGGCTCATTAAAGCATGCCCGGTGTACAAGTTGGTTGAGGCAGGAAAGGAACTGAATTTACTGAATCACGAAAGTAATACAAATAGCTAGCCACATCACCTGATCACCACCAGATCACTTCCTAGCAATCCACATATGTGTTACATGTTCGCTCATCTTTCATATTTTGATAAAAATTCTGTTTGTTTTGAGAAATGTGTCAATATTTTGATCTTATTTGGAATGTTGAAGTTTAAAGTTAGTGAATTTGTTGAAATTGTGAATTTATTTTGTGTCCAATAATGTTTTTGATGAGCAGCGTATAATTTCTTTCTGCTTCCTGAGTGATTTTTTCCAGGCGGTGCGGCCAAGCTTCATTCATAGCGCAAACTGCCGAACGAGTCATGGACGAGCCTGACAGTGACCGGAATTTGAATTCGCCTGTGGCGCGTTTATGTACACACCACCATTAGAGTGGACACAGCCCCTATCAGTCGAGGTTTATCACGACTGTAGTATCTCTTTTGTGTATAAATTGTGAGATATTCTTAGTATTCTGTGGTTTTGTTGACCAACTTTTATTTTAACAGATAGGAGTGAATGTGTACTGACAATTTGAAAAGCAAAACATCGAATTGATGAAATCTAAGTGTGATCGGCGATAAAACACACAAGGCGCATGCAAGGTTACGAGTCGGAAGTGACCCCGCGAAAATACGGCATTGGCAAAATCAGTAAGTTTTTATATTAAAAATGTAAACGTAATTGCTATCCTCCAATTTTGAATGTTGTAGAAAAACCCCCCCCCTCTCTCACGGTTGGTATTCATATAATCCGTAGTTTCGGCAAAAACGAAAGGTAACTCGAGTTATCGCCATTATTCTGACCATCATTTTACGCACAAAGTCTATGGCGCGGGCAATGGTGGTGTGTACCCTTTTAAAATAGATTCAGTGAGTGCGCGTGGGAATTCCCGGTCCGGCATTGTACGGGAGGCCGCGACCAATCTAAATTGCCTGGCTTTAGTCGTGGTGCATAATTGTGCTGTGCTGCAAAACTATCATAAATCGTTTTTAAAGGTGCAACTAGCAATTTCACATAATCCCAGGTGTCCCTAAAAAATTGGAAGTACTGGATTTTTGCCCTGATGTAAAGCTTTCCATCAAAATATGCCTATCTGAAAGGATTAAGCTGAACAATGTTTCTTTGGTACAAAAATTGTGAAATTTCTAATTCGTATAGGACAAATACAATTTCAGCTTATGTTTTATATTGAATATAAGCAAATCAATATCGCCTTTTTTTCTCTCTTTTAAGACATTTCTGTATCCAATATCAAGGTAAGGAATCTGTTGAGCGGGCCTAATTTATATTAAATTACTATTATGATAGAATTTTGGGTGCCCAAAATCTCCTCGTTGCACCTTTTAAAGACCGGCCATGAGAGGTTGCTACATGCAGGTCAACGAATTATATTCCGGTGGTGCATAGGCTACTGGGGTACGCCCGGCTGTTACCGGGCTGGAACATGGTCCGCAGCTATAATTAGCGGTGACCCTGGCGATTGAACATGAGTCCCACAAGCCTCGTTGCAAAATGGATCTCGTTTTGTACGTTTTATTCAACAAAAAAATACTTACACTGGAGTTTATTCTTCCACTCGCAACGGATTATTGAGTGGAAAAATAGTGTTATTCACATATTTTGCGACTTTAGAAATATTTGTCAAGTTTTCGTGATCACGTGCTAAACCTATGGGAACGCAAAAACGACGCTATCCCACTTGGCCGCCCCCACCCCCTGGATTTTTTTTTTTTTCTCCTGAGTCCGCCCTCAATTGGTAGCTATTGGTAGTAGCAATCAGTGCTGCAGACGATGGCGGTCAAGCCTCTTCGATATAGCAACACACCACAACGAACAAATAACAGGCAAATAATCAAAGAAAGAAATCCCGAACCGATTAGGGCGCTTTGATGTGGGTCTATCATGGGTGTTTCCATGACCGCACACACGTCCCTCGTCCTTTACAACATAGAAAAAATCAAATTTTCGTAAAAAGAAAACAGAAAGGCGGGAGTCAGAATTTCGCTTTTCGTGTTAAACCCAAGGGCGCCGTCTAAAATTGGAATTTCTTGGCCGCTCCCTGATGATTGTTAATAGAGGAACTGATGTTATTCACATCTCGGCAAACTCACTGAACTTGCCTGTTAAACTTGAAGATTTTTGATCTGTGTGAACTGAATATCACTAAAATGCTTGGCAAGGATTACACATCAGTCCAGTTGTGATTTGTAAAAAATCGCCTTGACACGAAGCTTATCCTCAATTTGCGGCAGATTAGAACTTCTATCGGTGTATAGTTGCAAAATTAGCACCTCACAGGCAATTTATTTAACGTTCAGCAAGTAAGTTGGGTGAGGCGAATATTCACCGCCTTGTGTATGTTTTTTCCACATCAGCTTCGTATGCCTATATTGTCAGATTCCCTGCGTAATATTTATAACCACGTGACATTTCAAGGGCCCGAGGAACTGCATTTCAGAAGTGTGGTATGTAATTAAGGCAGTGTAATAACACCCCATTCCATTTTTCAGTCAACATTCACCAAAGACCCAATTAAAAAAAATAAGTGTGTTATTAAACGACAGTGGCGTCTCAGACTTCTTTTTCGGGGAGGGGTTGTTTTATTTGGAGGAAGTGAAATTCTGTGCAGGGCCAAATCTAAAAAAATGACATTTTTAACCATTATGGCTCCGAATCGCTTAATTTGGCCAAAATTGATTTAAAATCCGCCAAATCGCTGATTTGTTTCCTTTCGCCGGGGGGGGGGGGGATTTGCACCTCGTGCGCCGCCACCTGCCACACGTAGTATGGGAGACACCGCTAGATTGAATTTTCCAGAAACTGGCACTTGTAGCTTTCTCTAAACTTTGATGTGATTTGCATATAAAACTCATGTTTTTTTAGTCTATGTTAAGCGGGAACTTCCTACTTCGATGTCATGTCATTAAAAAAAACAGTTAATTGGCAGTGGGGCAAAAATGTGTGGCTTAAAAGTAGTCCCCCTCCAGGTGCTATTGTGACTGCTTTCATCCTTCTGAGGTATAAAATTATTTCAACTTTATTGTTTTTAATGTTATCATTGTTTTAATTTAACATACTAAAAGTCAAAATTTAACATCGTCTCATTTATAGCTTGCCTTCACTGGCATCCTTCAGGGAGGGGAAAGGTGGGAGGTCAACAAATGTTATATATGCAATAAGTCCATTAATGTTGGTTAGTGTTTTTTTTTTTTTAATTAATAATTCCAAAATGGGAACTTCTGGGAACTTGTTACAATACAACTTTTTTTTTTAAATCACAAATTCAATTCATCTTTGCATTTTCAGAC
>JAMKCH010011188.1:0-39412 GCA_023653785.1 Ophioderma brevispina | reverse complement strand
AACGCAGTAGTCTGACACTGCTGACATAATTACGTAATTGACAAATTTATCATTTTCAGACCCATGTCCTGTTTTCAAAATCCAGTTTGGTTGGCACCTTCTCATTTTTCGACCGATTTTGACAAATGGTGTAAATGCTCAGGGGATAAAGCTGCATCATAAGAGTAGGAGGACCAAAATGAATCTGAAATATCCATCATTTTTCCTTTCCCCCCTGGTATAGCCCACCTCTATGGTAAAACACGGAATAGCCGAAATCGCTTACTCTCCCTTTACCTCTACTTATGACTGGCTTTGACGACTGACTGGCGCAAACGGGACTGATGTCCCTAGGTCAGTAAAAATCATCCTCCTATATAACTCAAATCACTGCGTAGGCTGAATATGAGACTGTACAGGTGTACAGATTTACACCTGATGGACTTGTGTATTTTATTCTTATGATAAAAAGTGATTTATTAACACGAAAAATAACAAAGATAAAACATAGGCAGTGAGCTCAGACCCATTAACCGAGATTGATTGTCATAACATAGTGCATGATTGCCCTTGCCGCTCAGGCGCAGCCGCTTGGTGTACCCGTTGCATGATTGAAGCTACATAGTCAAGGCGGCGCTATCGCTTGAATGAACTACGTCATCGACGGCACCACGCTCTCAAAGTTGAAACTCAGAGTCAACTCAATGCGATTTGCCGCTTTGGGTAATGCGGCAGCCCGAACGGCAGGGAGATCGATTTATCAGCTGACGCTTTTCCGGGCTTGTCACCGCTAGCGATTCTGACATGATTGCGTAGTTGACTAACTTTCATCATCAAGCGCAAATCGGTAAGGCGGCATGACACGATGTTAAATAACCTTATAGTCTTAGCCTATACCTGATCTGATCAGCTGCTCAGTTTTCACCAATTTCCACTCTGAATAGATGAGGTGACATCAATTTTACAACACAAGGTAGCACCTGTACAAAGAATATGCCCCTACAGTTACAGCAAACATTCATAGAACTTATAGTCTTGCAAAATTGTGGCCACCTGTGGAAGACATTCATTTGGACCCCCTAAACTCAATGACGGAAGAATTTTTGTTAACAGAATAAGCCTATAAAAGCCCGGTCGCCTCTAAATTATGATGTGAATGGTAATGTTGGTACTGTGGAACGATGACTCAGTGGTTGGTGAAACATTTTCGACTTATGTAGCATGTGTATATTATTTTGTCTTGCCTATTTTCACCCGGCATGCTTGACTCAGGATGGTATGACCACTTACGTAGTGGTCGAAATATGGATCTTACGAAAGCATACCAGCCTGCTGAAACAATGACATCAATTTTGGGTAATGCAAGTCCCATATCGGGCGGCACTTACCCGTTTCCAATAATGCATCCACATGTAGTGACTCTCAGCCATCCATATGTCCCACTAGATTTATTTTAGAATCCTTGCATATCGAAAAATAGCGTAAACTTCGGGAAAACGTGCGTACTTCAGTGTATATTTGTGGCCGATGATCAAACATGTGCTATGATTTTGTTTGGGCTATGACGTCGAAGACCAGAAACGATCTCTCTTGCCGTACCGAAACGCTGCACGCTTATTGTGTTAACGCACACACCCTGTATTTCGTGTTGGGAGAGATTACATCATGTGACTGAATAGCCGGGACATTTCCGATGCCGTGCTATCCCACCTTTGGTAACAGACATGTGAACCGATGTGAATAGCTGAACACCGATTTCAAAATTTCGCCGATTGTTTTGTCTTGGCAGTAAGGGCCCGTCATAACGAGGTAGAACTTTGGTAACAGCCGTTAGTAGTCCCTGTGATATCGGTAAGTGGAAGCATATTGTTTTTAGAAATTTCTTAATTTTTTGTTTTCTCCTGTCACCCATTGTCACACGTGCTTTTGTGGGTTCCTGTTGGATACTACTGCCCACATCTTAAAGTTGTTGACCCGAGGGTCTACAACCAGAGATGTGGTACCTGTGGTCCCATATCTAGTCGCTATAAATCCGTTACTAGGAAAACGAGGTTAAATTGTTGGAAGGAGGGCAGGGCCTTCGATTTATTGAGGGAAATTATGGGGTAAAAACACAAGGTTTTCAGAGTTTTCCGAGCAATCTGCCATGTTCTAATCAGTGAAACATTGATCACTGGTACAAATGGGCTATTCTGATTGATCAAAAGTCCGAAATCTTTAAGAGGGAGTAGAGGCGATTTATCATTACGGAACTAAATTTGTTTTGGTTTGTTGAGCGTATTTTTTGTTTTATAATTTGTTAAAAGGGAACTGCGTAAGTCGGCGTGGTGTGGACTAGCGTATCAATGATCGCAGTACTGTAACGGGTTGACGCGCTGGATCTGCCGCTGAATACGTATTTGATTTTGCATCGATTGCACATCCGTACCCTCAGAATGCATCAAAGAGAGGGAGTGGCTCGAGGCAACCCCGGTGGTAAGAGCCACTGCCACAGCGGCTGCTAGCGACCATTGCCGATTTTCGTTGAAATTGGACCACAAAAGCAGGTAAAATTACTTTTTCCTGACCAATTAAGTTTCGCAGATAGATGATTTGGATCCAAAACACACTATATAGCAGGGAGCGGACATCTGGGAGTAACACAATCTGCATGGCAACTGCATGGCAACAACGTGCATAATTCGATACGCGCTGCACGCATGGTGTCATACGATGTGATGTGTCATTAACTTAACGCGCAAATTTTGCGCAGTTGTGTTTTCACCGTGATTCGGGGATTCCCTGGCTTCCACCGCGGGATGTGACGTCCATCCCCGCCCCCTCCAGGCTATAGATGTTTTTGACATACCTGGACTACATTTACGACATGCCAAACGAAACGCGAATACAGTCATCACTGGGTTGGGTATTTGAGACTTCTGAGTACACACACAAAATGCATGTAAAGAGACATTGGGGGGGACGACACTGACTCGAGGAATAATAAAGAGTTAAGAGCAGGGGTTTTTGTAGCTAGCACATTTTTATTTTGGGTGTTTTTGATGAAAATTTGACATAAGGGTTTGTAGCTAGCACATTTTAGTGGTGGGTGTTATTTGGGGATGAAAAAATTGCCATAGGGTTGTAGCTAGCACCTTTTTAGTGGTGGGTGTTATTTGATGTAAAGTGCCATAGTGGTTGTAGCTAGCCATTTTTAGTGTGGTTTAATTTTGATGAAAATTTGACATAGGGTGTAGCTAGCACATTTTTAATAGTGGTGGTGTTATTTGATGAAATTTTGGACTAAGGGTTGTAGCTAGCACATTTTTAGTGGTGGTTGTTATTGAATGACATTTGACATAGGTTGTAAGCTAGCCCATTTTAAGTGGTGGGCTGTTATTTGTGAAAATTTGACATCGGGTGTAGCTAGCACATTTTAGTGGTGGGTGTATTTGCTGAAAATTTGACATAGGTTGTTAGCTGCACATTTTTAGTGGTGGGTGTTATTTGATGTAATTACATATGTTTTTGGTAGCTAGCACATTTTTAGGTGGTGGGTGTATTTGATGAAACATTTGACATAGGGTTGTAAAGCTAGCACCTTTTTTTTTAGTGGTGGTTGTTTATTTGATGAAAATTTGACATAGGGTTGTAGCCTCGCACATTTTTAAGTGGTGGGGTTTATTTGAAGACAATTTTGAACATACGGGTTGTAGCTAGCACATTTTAGTGGTGGTGTTATTTGATGAAAATTTTACATAGGGTGTCATCTAGCACATTTTATGGTGGGGGGTTTGTTATTTGGATGAAATTTGACATAGGGTTTGTGCTAGCAACATTTTGAGTGGTGGTGTTATTTGATTAAAATTTTGACATAGGGTTGTACTAGCACATTTTTCGTGGTGGGATGTTTATTTGTGAAAATTTTTACATAGGTTGTAGCTAGCACATTTTGCGTGGTGGGTGTTATTTGATGAAAATTTGACATGGGTTGTAATCTAGCAATTTTTATGGTGGGTTATTATGAATGAAAAATTTGACAGGGTTGTAATGCTCACATTTTTTAGTGGTGGGTGTTATTTGAGAAAATTTTGACATAGGGTGTAGCTAGCACTTTTTTTAGTGGTGGGTGTTATTTGATGTAAATTTGACATAGGGTTGTAGCTAGCACATTTTAGTGGTGGGTGTTATTTGATGAAAATTTGACATAGTTTATCACTTATGCCTAAATTGTCAATATTTGCATAAAATTGATTAAAATTGTGCATTTTTTGCTCTTTGACTATGGGCTCTAGAGTTTTAAAAATTGGTGTTGTGGTGGCTCTGAAGCTGGTGGTGGGCGTCTGCCGCCCCCACCGCCCACTGTATCGACATCCCTGGTTAAGAGTCCATCCTAATACATGCACACACCAGATGTATCACATGCAGATATTGCACTTATACCTTCTTGCACTGACATGACACTATTTTGTCTTTTCTTTGCAGATTATGGCCTCAGTTAACCCTGGAAGCTGTTAGAGTTCAATCAAGAACCCAATCTTTACAGCAGGCGAGCCATCCTAAAATGTATGGCACGCCATTGAAACCGCCAACTCTCTTGCATTGCACAGTAGGAAAAAGTTCATTTTAATGTGAGCACTTATGTTAGACCTGGCAAGTTTTCCACGCCATGGATGCAGATGATCCTCTCCTCTGTTTAAAGGTCCCTGGCCCGATCGCTAATAGCCCCGTCACCAGCAGGACCCCATATTTTACCGGAAGTGTCAAAATTTTTGCTATCAGAAGAAAGATACATTTTTCTCATTTACCTGTGAAATCTTAGGGATAAAGGATGTTTGGTTTGGATGTTTATGAGTGAAAACATGCCCCATTTATGTTACCAATAGCGAATTTTTACACAGTACTCTATTGGGATTACAAAATCAACATTTTTAGCTGTAACTTAAAACGGGTTTGAAATATCGCGTGGAACTTTACAGATGGGGTTTTGGGGTGAAGGCCATTCTATCAAGTGAAAACTGATAGACTTATATCAGGCCAGCCCCTTTAATTTGCCACAAAACTAGTAAGTGTCAAGACTTTCAGAGATAACAGAGCTTTATTATTCAGTCAGGCATATAAATTTTATTGAAGTCTTGACAGACTATATCTCCATTATCTACCCCATGCAGTGAAGTCAGTGTGAGATTTGATGTTCGCACCGGTAAACCGCACACGCTGGCTTAAAAAGCGGACTGCATTTTTACACGTGCGCACAAAAGATGGCATATCCTGACAGGCCGTAAGCTGTTAAACTTATGACATCAACTGCCACACATTGTGTAGGGCCTAAGATTAGGCATGATGAAGAGATGTCACAACACCTATAGAATTTGCTGATCCCCAAATTGACTTTGGCCCATCGAACTTGGGAAGCTCCATATAATTCCTTGATGTGATCAAGGTATAGGGGTGTTTAGGGTGGGTATGTTAAGTTGACCAAAAAGAGGTCGTGACTACGGATAAAATATAAACTTGTGTTTAAGGATTTGTCATTTTTTGCATGAAAAATTAATGATTTTCGTCTCTCTTATTTCTGGTAGTTGATATGAGAAATTTTGGCAGATTGTGAGCACAAAATCAAACCCGTTGTATTAGCAGGATGGTTATGCTTATGTCCGACAGATAAGTGGTAAGTCACTTCATTAACACTTAGAGTGAAAATAGGTCAGTGACCAAATGCTAGTTTCACAGTGTGCATTCAGTAATTACAGTCAGATGGAGGGGGGACATCAGAGGGTGTATTGAATCAAGTCCCCCAATGCACCAATTTTTAGGGAAAATTTCACATCATAGGGTCATGTGACTCTCAAAAATCCTATTCTTAACAAATAAAAACCCTGACTGTGCGCTCATTTTACCCCACAAAACGCATTAATACTCGGGAATTTTAACATGAATCATGAAATGTCTGTGGTTCTAAAACTTTTGGAACACTTTTTATCCTAAGTACTGACATGCATTTAAGAGTTATATAGGCACATTGAAATGACATGATGGATTGATTCAAAACATCCTCTGGGGACAATCCATAATGTGAATTTGGCATGGCCAAGGATGGCCAAAGTTGCCCAGTGAGGCAAAATTCAAGGCTTTTCTTAAAGGGATACGAGGCGATTCAGGAATAGTGTGTACAATACCATTATAGTGGAGGTCTCGCAAGAAAATATATTGAGGCCATATACAAGCACATACTTAATGCAATGCAAATTCCACTCATCTTGAAGTTTTAATATTCGTAATTGCACTAAAATATCGAAGCTAGCTGACGTATTTTTGTTGCAGTTAATTTACTTGTAATTTCACAAAGGAAATGATGTGACTGTTACGATTCCATTCACTAGGACAATGACATCACAATACATTGATTTGAGCAAAGGTGGGACTAGAGGATGAATGGAAATCACTGACCCAATTAGATCAATTGCACAAAGTTATATATAATCCTGGCCAAGCTTTATTTGTTGGTGAAAATTGGGACATTCACAGGGATTTTTTTTTATCTCAAGTCAGAATTCTTTTTCGCCTGCATTAAAATTCTGGAATAGGATAAAATGTACTGTTTTCTTAATATGCAGAGTCAGACTCGGAGTCAACAACTTGCAGACTATAGGTGTTTTTCTATTGAGCAATATTTTCCGGATCAAACCGGGTAAAGGATTAAAACTGGTTAATAGAAAAAGACCTCTGGTATTTGCTACTTTTTACCGGGGAAATTCTCTCTGGCAACCATCCTTGTTTGGAAGGATTTTTACCCGAGAACATACCGGATCACGTCAATAGAAAAAGACCCCGCTCCGCATCAGTGCGCATGCAGTAGAGAAACCGGAAATTGGCTGGGTCACTGAAGCAACGGCGCAGCTTACAATTTAGATCAACAACACACGTGTTGATGTATGGAGCAGCGAAACAACTGTAAATGCCATTAAAATACGCCATGCTCGTTGTGTTCTATAGCGTAATGCTTGGTGCTGAAGTAACTAAGCATCTCGCTCAACTGGACGTCAGATTTTGGGCGAAATATCGTGAATCAACAACTTAAGAGAACTGTGCTATCATTCCTGGGAACGGGGTCAATCCATAATGCATTGCAATATTGACCCGTGAATGATCTCTACCCGGCAAATTTCACTTGGGTCACTGAAGTCGGCTATTTTCCCCAAATGCTCGCACCAGTAGAAATTGCCCTCTCTCCACTATCGAACACTATTTACCGGGGAAATATCTCACCGGTAAAATACTGGATGCTCAATAGAAAAACGCTATATAGTACATCTATGCCAGTAACAAAGATATTAGTACATGGAGTTTTGATTTTTGTCCCCCCAGATATTCAGGATTAGCAAATTGCTGCTTATCCCTTTTAATGGAATAACATAAAACAAGGCTGCTGAGAAGTGGTTACAAATATTTATATTTTTATCAGCTTACAGGGTAAAATCTTGGCTGAAGAGCTGGGACTTGGGTTGGATTGAGATCTGGGAAATGGCGGATAGGGGTTCCCCATGATGGGGGATGTCCCAGCACCTTTTCCTATAATCAGAAACAAATAGTGATGTCACAAATATTGTGCAACTTTTTTCGGACCTTGTTTTGGAATGGAATTGTCCAACAGCTATTTGGAGCATGTCTATTGTGACTACTTTACCTCAAATTGGAGTTATTTTGCCAAATTTTATTTTGTTACAGGCCTATCATTTCAGATCGATAATTTCTTTTTGTGGTGTCTTTATGGTGCTTTATGTGGGAATAGTAGGATTGGCAACAAACCCCTCCAAAATATGAATGTTACTGTTTTTGTTTTCCATTCGTAGAATATGAAGAGGCACTAGCATTTGTGGATAAAATGAAGGAAAAGGTAAGAAGCAAAATTGTCTTGGGATTGCAGGAATAGCATTCTGCAAAAGCTGCTTTGTCATTATTTACTATGTGATAGAATTTTTGAATGTTTTTCTCAGATGTTCCTTTCATGTGGCTTTAGAGAATGTTCTTAGAGTGACTTAAGTGAACTAGGAATTGTCCAAAGATCCAGTTAAGTCTTGGCATACTAACATGAACCAATTCTTTTGCCACTAATATTCTACACATTTATCAGAGGCTCCAAGTTGTAGCAAAATACATTATAGCTACTATAGAACATTTACTCTAGGGTTGCATTATGACCTTGGTCTTCCCTAGTGTTATCTCAATGTACTTTGTCAAAGGTCATGTTTCCTTTAACACTTGAACTCTGCAGACGAAAGGCAGCTCTATATGATCTTGTACTGAGATTTCAGAATGTTGAATTGGAGATAATTCAACCATAGTTCATGAAAGAAGAATAAGCTAGATCTCAAATTAAGGGAAGACTTGCACCAATTTTTTTAATTTTTGTTTATTTGGGGCAGTATGAAGGTCAAAATTGATGTGTAGGATACTTGGAAGACCAAAACCAGAAAAGTTTAAGCCTTTCAAACCCTTGATGTCATGAAAAGTTTGTAAAAAAGTCTTGGGTCTTACATGTAAGGGGACTTGAAAAAGTCTGGAAATATTCATGTTGGTCTTAACACTACGAACCTACACATCTCCAGATCCCACAACAGATCCTGGAAAGTGACGACATGCAGGGAAAATTTTGTATAAAGACTCATTTGTATTGCCAAAATATCATGGCCTGCCAGATCATTATCGTAATTGTGATAAGCAAGCCTAATGACCAGTATGAAAAGGGAGTTTCCGTAACCTTACCCATCTGACACACTTTTTTCTGACACACTTATGAATTCGGAAACCCTTCACAGAATAGAGCATGTTTATTCCGTTAAGGTTTCCAAATTCGTAAGTTTGTCAGAAAAAAAGTGTGTCAGATGGGTCATGTTACGGAAACTCCAGTATGAAAAGCTTTATTGTGTGTGACATAATCTGTTGGGATGAACCCGATTGTAATTTCTATACATGTATTATGTTTGTAGGTGAAGGCTAGTAATGAAGCTGTGATACTGTGTATGACGTGTGCAGCCATGATGAAGCTCAAAATGAATGACCTAGAAGGAACAAAAGTAAGTACTTTGACACACCTGGAAAAAAGTGGGGAACTTGGAAGCCACATTTCCTGGGAAATGTTGACATATTGGAGGGAAGTTTTGGCATTTGAAGGGAAATTTTAGTCTTTAAAATAAGGAAATACATAAGAAATAATGGGAAATTTTGCCATCCTGGAGGAAAATTTTGATTGTGTTCCAGAGAAATGGGCATTTATTCCAGCCATGTACCTTGCAGTAGTGCAAAGCAAGATTGGAGTGAACAGGGAGTTGCAAACCAAACGCAAAACCATGTGGAACCACACAAAATCTGTCTCCCAATAACAAATGAAAAACACATTAAACAATATGTGGGTGAGTTGTACCTGGGATGAATATACCTATAGAGGGATAGGAAGCACACACAAATACACCGTTTAGGTGTGCCTCAGCCTGAATTTCACAAAAAGAAAAAAAAATCAGGAAAATCCATTTTAATTTCTCAAACTAAATGCCAAAACTGCACTTGGAAATACATCAAAGTAAAATAATCAACTTCTGGAGTTTTATCATCAATTTTGTAGGACTAGTTTTGAGGACAAAGGTAGGTATACATGTTTCCGAATTTGGCAACCTTTAACAAATGGTTCATTTTGGAATAGTAACTGCCTTTATAGCTTTGATTTCCTGTGTTACGCTTTATTTCTTGAAATAAATGGGTAAAACAGCATGAAGAATGTAGTAAGCAATAAGAATATACCAAGATATGAAATATAACATGCATTATAAATATGTAGTTTGAGCACAAAGTTATTATGCACTAGCCAAGGCACACATGAACTTAATATTTAACACAGAGTGAGTGGATGGGGGCTTCATATCCCTCTTAGTATATTAGTCCCAGGTTGTATGACCAGAGCACACCTTTTGACAGGGATGTCACTGTATATCTGTAATAAGTTTGATTTGACAGAAATAAACTCTAAAAATGTTCCCAGGAATATCCCTGGTGGGTAGTTGTGGGTAGAGGTTCATGTTTGCTGAGTAAAAACTTGAAGGTGCTATAGTTTTCGCCATTATTTAATTTGTTTTGTTCATTTTTTGAAGAAAAAAATGAAATTTGAATAAAGCATCATCATGAAAAAATGCTAAATCCTAAACTATGCCCTTTGTATCAAATTGGAAGATATGCTGGAAATGTTGAAAAAAATTACTCAAAGACAACTGAAAACACTGTACTTGTTGGTACCCAAAGTAACTGTGCAGTTTCTCTGTGACAGTGCAGACAACTTCTTGATGTAACACTCTCCATCTACAAGAAAACAACAATTACTTGCCTGCAAGTCTAAATCCCTTGGGTAGGTAGCAGAGGGTGTTTTGAATCAATCCCATGATGCATAGCAATGTGCCTCTACCGTACTGTACTAAACACATGTCAGTACTTAGGGATAAAAAGTGTTCCAAAAGTTTAAGAACCACAAGACATTTCATAATCATGCAAAAAATTCCCTAAGTACTAATGCTTTGTGTGCTAAAATGAGTGTTAAAGTCATGTTAAGAATAGGATTTTTATGTGATCACATGACCCTATTGAGGTGAAATTTCCCAAACTGGTGCATTGTGGGATTGACTCAAAACACCCTCTGGGTAGGTAGTAACTGCTGAGCTTCTTCATGAATAAATTGGCTATTTGCATGTTTTTCCAGATCTTTTGTTGGCATGAATTGCATCTTGTTTTCTACTTCTCACTCGCATTCAAATTGTTTGACATTATACCCAGAAACTTGTAACAGAAGCTCAGGAGAAACTAGACGAGATTGATGGAGTCACCACCGTTCACAGCAGATTCTACAATTTATCAAGTAATTACTTCAAAATTATGGGTAACCATGCCAACTACTACAGAGATGCCTTGAGGTATCTAGGCTGCCTGGATGTCACAGAGATACCAAGTAAGTGATGGCACTGCTTTGTAGCACTTCACAAATTTGTTATTTGAAGGGACGATTCAAACCGTTGTGTACGTACCTTTATTGTATGGAAAAAGCTGTTATTAACCCTAACGCCCCATCTGTTTCTGGCCCATATCCCGGGAGGGAGTGAAAGAATAATGGAAGAGAGCAGGGTTATAGCTAGGCTACTCTGAGTGCTGGTTGTAAATCTTAAAATTTACTACACTTTTTGGCACATATGAACAAACTATGAGTTATTTGCCAATTTATGTGGTAATTTTTAATTTCACTGAAGTAAAGTGCCGGTCGGCAACCTCCCAAATGACCTTCTGTGCCGGTCGGTGGGAGCAAGTGCCGGTCATGGCCAGTGATTTCATGCCCTTACGTGTCTATGCTACATCTGGGACTTTTTCCCACCTATCTCACTATTATCATAAAGTGTTGATGAGGGGGGATTATCAGTGACTGCAGAAGAAATCAGTTGGAAATTAATCCATCGATGAGTACGGAGAGTTATCTTGCCATAAACGAATCTTTATTTTAACATGTATGTTTGATTACATGTTTGTTTGTGTTTGTTTGCAGTGGATGAACAAAGGGAACGTGCATTCAATCTGGGGCTTGCGGCTTTACTTGGAGATGGTATATACAACTTTGGAGAACTGGTAAGTCTGGTGTTGTCACAATATCGATGCCTTCCTGTTCTTTCACTGCAGGATCAGCCAACAACTGGTGCTCCTCCATGCACAGTGCACCTCACAATTCTTGTCCCTGTTGCAAGTATTTCAAAAGGGGAGGGGGTGTCCAGATGTATTTCTGTATGTATGCATGTATGTGAAGGTTCATAGTAGATAAGGGTATGTTGGACCAAACCAGAAAAGTCTGAGCATCAGAGGATATGCAGGCATTATTTCACACAATTGCCATTGTATGTGTTACTGTTAGTCAACCTGGCACCTGGCAGATTAATATCTTGAAACAGGTCTATAGAGTACAATACCTACATGATTTCCAAATTTGCAATGCATGCTTTTCAAAAAGCATACCAGACACACAATGAATGATGTAACTAGCCCTAGGCTGACAGGCAAGCCGGAGAGGCAATTCAACCTAAAATGATGAACATCAGTTACTCCTACAACCCAATATACTCTGATACTCGGACTTTCTGGTTTAGTCCAATAAACCCATATTTACCATGAACCTTCATAATTTTTCCTCTCCTGAGTCCCTCTTTAATCTTTCAGACTACCTTCTGTGGAGACTTATTGTCCAAGTAAAGATATACTCTCTGCCGTAATTCCTTTTTTCTGTCTGAAACGAGACAGATTACAGCACAGTAGCCTATGGGACCTTGGAAAACTAGCCACTTGCTCCTACACAAAACCGCAAGATCGGGATCAGCTCAAATTTGAGAATCCGCTTTTCTCAAGGATATGTAATGATCAATGAATAAAACAGAAATCACAAAATGCACCTTTATTCAACGAAGTGTGCATACACACTAGTAAATCTCTTAATCGAAATAACCATTCCTTCAATTGAAAGAAGCTGATTTGCTTTTTAAGCAAATTTAATCTTTGTTGGCCCCGCCAACTTTTTGTTGGCGAAGGGGGACTATAGAAATGCTCCCCGTCCGTGTGTGCGTGTGTGTGTCCCACGCGATATCTTTGGAACTAAGCAAGTGTGGGTGTCCATCTTCGCAACATAGATGTATCCCACATACGCGTTGGGTGGGATCCGAAATGGGTCACGTGTCATGGGTCAAAGGTCAAATGAGGTCAAAATATGGTAAAAAATAGGGTTAAATTGCTATAAACCTTGTCAACACGATATCTTTTGATCTAAGCAAGTATGGGTGTGTCCATCTTTGCACCATATATGTCGCTTAAGTAGGCGGCGGATGAGTTCGGAGATGGGTAATGTGCCATGGGTCAAAGGTCAAATGTGGTCAAAAATTCATATAAACCTTGTCAATTGTGGTAGGATGATGAAACTTGGTGGTGTGCTCAACATTCGGTGCCAAAATTTTTGAAGGTCATTTCAAGGTCATGTGAGGTCATTCAAGGTCAAATCCCTAAACATGTGGTAGGATATGAAACTTGGTAGGTGCAGTCAATATTCAGTGCCGAAAATTTTGAAGGTCATTCAAGGTCACGCTTTTTGTCATCCAAGGTCAAATCTCTAAACATGTGATAGGATGATGAAACTTGGTGGGTGTGCTCAACATTCGGTGCCAAAAATTTTGAAGGTCATTTCAAGGTCATGTGGGGTCATTCAAGGTCAAATCCCTAAACATGTGGTAGGATGATGAAACTTGGTGCGTTTGCTCAACATTCGGTGCCAAAATTTTTGAAGGTCATTTCAAGGTCATGTGGGGTCATTCAAGGTCAAATCCCTAAACATGTGGTAGGATGATGAAACTTGGTAGGTGCAGTCAATATTCAGTGCCGAAAATTTTGAAGGTCATTTCAAGGTCACGCGGGTCATCCAAGGTCAAATCTCTAAACATGTGGTAGGATGATGAAACTTGGTGTGTGCGGTCAATATTCAGTGCCGAAAATTTTGAAGGTCATTTCAGGTCATGTGGGGTCATTCAGGTCAAATCCCTAAACATGTGGTAGGATGATGAAACTTGGTGTGTGCGGTCAATATTCAGTGCTGAAAATTTTGAAGGTCATTTCAAGGTCATGCGAGGTCATCCAAGGTCAAATCTCTAAACATGTGGTAGGCTGATGAAAACTTGGTGTGTGCAGTCAATATTCAGTGCCGAAAATTTTGAAGGTCATTTCAAGGTCATGCAGGGTCATTCCAGGTCAAATCTCTAAACATTTGGTAGGATGATGAAACTTGGTGTGTGCAGTCAATATTCAGTGCAGAAAATTTTGAAGGTCATTTCAAGGTCATGTGGGGTCATCCAAGGTCAAATCACTGTGCATGGTTGTATGGTCATGAAACCAAGGTCATCTTGTGTTCACATCACTATGCATGGTTGTATGGTCATGAAACCAAGGTCATCTGGGGTCATCCAAATTATTGAAACTGTGATGGTAGGAGCCTCTCTGGTTTCCATGACAACCTCCCTAAGTTATGTTACTTTTCCTCCTACCGCGACGAGCGGGGGACCTTTGTAGTTCGAGAACCGCCTTGTTGAAATACGGGAAGAACCCGAGCGTACACACTATACTTGTCAGATTTTTAATCTTTGTTAACGCTTAGTCAAATTAAGAGATTTTGCTAGTGTGTACGGGGTCAAAGTTTAATGTGTTTCAAGTTGAGTGTGCTTGGCTTCTTTGTTTTGCTGTTTTGTATATAATAGAGTTATTTCAGCAGCAAAATACATGTTTTTTTTTTTTTTGTTTTTGCTTTGTTTAGTGGCCCATCCATTGCTGGAATCCCTCAAAGACACAGACAGACAATGGCTAGTAGATCTGTTGTATGCTTTCAACAGCGGCAGTCTGGACAAGTTTGAAACAATGGCACCGACATGGAAAACAACAGGTAAAGACACAGGGAATTATGTTAAAGCAAGCTAAGTAAGAACAAAAATGTTTGGACCTAATGCCTATTGATGATATCTATTGCTCCTCTACCAACCCTGGCTTGTTAGCTAATTGTCGTATGGCTAGTAATGCGGAGGTTGCCAGTTAGAGACCAGTGAAGCTCACGTGGGGTTTTTCTCAACACTTGCATGCACTGGCCATCTTCAGGGAAAGATTAATAAATATTCATCCTTGTCAACATGGAGAACTAAGTACTTAAAGTTTAATTGTTATGGTTGTGCAGAGTCAATCAATAATTAGACCTGTCATGGCACCTTAAAGAGATATGAGGACATTTCCACAAAGAAGTGCCTCATATTTTTGTTTAACCCCGGGTTTTTTGTATATTTGGAATGCTTACCAATGTATTAGATTACACCTGAAGTGAATAACCCGCATATGCCATCTTTATGTAATAAGATTATGATTTTAGTATTTTCTCTCAGGGTCAGGTCAGGTTTCCTTTTAGGGCCTGCAACTGGTATCCTGGTAACCAGTACTACCTGTCCCAGGGCGAGTTGTCGGCGGCTAAACCGTCACCCCCATCAATTTTCTATGGAAATCTAATGAGGAGGGTAGCTGGTTACCCTGGTAGAATGAAAAAGAAGATCTACTACAAGGGCGTCATCTCTGGAGAGCTTGGCAGCATCCAGCACATGCGGCCTTGCATGGTGGGCATAGTTGTCGCAATCTAGCCCACCGCCGAAAACTGTGGATTGGTGTCAAGAAGGGCATCCGGTCAATTATCTTTTGCTCCAATAAATCCTCGCACAGCAGGATTGCTGAGTGTGATGTGTATCCGGCCACCCCCGTTGACAGGGACAAAACCGGATTTAAAACTTTGGTTTAACTTTTAACTAAACTAACTGTCGTGCACAACTGAAATTCAAGCATGGTTTCTTTGGGGCAATTACGGTAGCAGGCCAAGTTCAAAACAGGTTTGCGGTTTCCTTTGTACTTGTTTGTCCAATAAACCTTCGAAATGTTCTCATTAGGTGGTCTACAACCGAATCCGTGAAATTTGAGAGATATTACTATCCTCAAAAAAATCTCCTGTCACTTCAAAGTAATAAAATTCATAAAGTATAATCAGTGAAGAGTGCTTGCAATCTAACATGAGTTATGATTGTTTGTTTGTTTGTTCGTATCCACAAGTCATTGGTAATGGCTTTGTGGTGGTGTCAGGATTTGTTCAGCTAGTGTGCTAATCCGGGGCCGCGTGTTTCCATGATTCGGACGCTCTAACATTGCCCTCTATTTGAGGCTGGGGCGGATTGGGAACAGTCAGGGGTTTACACCCTACTCTTATTCGACACTGACTGCGAATGTACATGTACAGTTGTGACTCTCTGTACACGGGACCGACGGCTTAACGTCCCCCTCCGAAGGACGGGATGCTTTCATGATCCATTTGCCCAATTCCAAGTGAACCATGGAGGAGAGCGGTATTCCTGTATTTAATCAATAGCGGTATACAGATCAAATCCAAAGTTTTTTTTTTTTTTTTTTTTTTTTAAATCCAGAATTGAGACCCCACCGGGATTCGAACCCGGGAATTTTGATGGTAAATTTGCGCCAGAGTGAAAGCATCCCTACAACCGCTAGGCCCGCTCTCCACATGAGTTATGATGATGGCATTGTGAAATAGGCCCTTGGTTGATAAGTGTGTACTCTAGCTTTGCAAATTCTACTGATCTGTGACTATTTGATATCTTTCATTGTGCCTCCAGCCTGATCTTCAAGCTAGCGAGCTAGCCTTAAGGCGAGATCTCCTTATTGTGTCTGATGGAGATGACGTTCAAGAGACCAGCCACAAACCGCAACATTGGTTTTGATGAGATTGCCAAAGAAGCCAATGCCACCTCATTAGGTAGATGATTGCAATCCTGGATTGCCTCATCCAGGTGGTGGGATGGGTCTGGGGCCTGGGGCACCTGGGGCTGACTGGCTAGTATTAAACAATCTGACCATTACTGGACTCCATTAAACTACAAACTGGGCTGAGGAAAATAGACTCCCAATTTTGGTTCACGGAACTCTGCTCATGCCTGTATGAGTGCAGTTCCTTCTTCTTATGTTAGTTCTTTTCCTTTCTCAGCATTCCAGGGGGTTAAGTGCTTTATAGTGTATAAGTCAGCCTAAATACATCGTAGTGGTTTTGTGAAACCCAGCGGGTGGGGGGGGGGGGGTTAAAGTACACAAAGCCAGTCAAAATGACCACTCTCATCCTGATCTTTTGATTATTTTGGGCACACCCTTGTCATGTGTGTGCATGGCTGTATTATGTGTGCATTGTTGTGTGTGTGTGTGTGTGTGTGTGTGTGTGTGTGTGTGTGTGTGTGTGTGTGTGTGTGTGTGTGTGTGTGGTGTGTGTGTGTGTGTGTGTGTGTGGTGTGTGTGAATGCATGTATGCATGCATGTATATGCGTGGTGTGTGCTGTACATGTATAAACAGGCAAGTGTACCCTGTAGTAATGCTGTTGAATGCTTTCAATGTTTGCAGGTGGAAATCTTAGTGATGAAAGCATATCTTTGGGATTAGTGAAAGGCTCAATAGACCAAGTAGAAGAGAAAGTACAGAATGACTTGGGTACAACCTAGAGTGCTGGATTTAAAACAGGTAAGGCCAAGTCAAAATAAAATCTGGTTTCCAGAAACCCGTCCGTAATTTTAGTGTCAAGAAAAAAAATTATGCCCGTTGGGGAAATATTACATTTCCTTGTCGAAATCTGACACAATTTTTTTTTGCAAAAATAAACCTTTTTCTCCTTCCTTCTGTCCCAAATTTTTGGTCTTACCTTGGTGTAAGATATTCATTCATGAGTTAGACTAGATTAAAGACTCTTTTACGGAATAAGCTGTACAATCCTTGTAATCCTTTGATCCTCTTATAGAAGATTTCATGCTAGGCTAATTTCATGAGGTCTTACATAGAGGATGAACCCAAATTTTTCAGAGCATGTTAACAGAAACAAGATTTTAAGTTGTTAGGCCCAAGATGTGACAAGGGGAGGTGAGGGTTGAGATAAGCATTGTATTCAACGATTGTATGAATGGTTTGCTTTTGTACAACTTGCTCTTTATAGAAATGGGTGATTTTATTAGGTGGTCTAGAGGAAGGGCAACTTATGGTGCACATGTTCCGTGTATTTGTCGCCAGTCTGTGTTCAAACTTAAAGCAAACAGGTGTTTGCACCGGGCGGCTTGTAGAAACAAAAAAAAAAAAAAATATGTATAAAAATTGCCATTTACGCACGGGCGGCGTGTGCCCCGTGATGTTGTTGAATGATGACTACAGCAGGGCGCTGGACACCTTACCGAACCTACGACCAATAGTCGGTTGTTAACTCTTCAGAATTTTGATCCGACTGGGAAAAAATTTGGGTCTACACGGCGAGGGTAGCGAACCAGAATTTGGCGCCCCTCTATTGAGAAATCCTGGATCCACCCCTGATGCTTGCCCCCCTGAAAAATATATGTGCCCTGAAAAAAAAAGCTGGGTATGGGGGGGGGGGGGCCCTGATTTAAAATAGTTAACTAGAACTAAAGATAGTCATCTAATATGCTCAATTCCAAGGTTTGAGATGAATCATTATGGAAAGTTTCTAGTGGGTCTATGGGAGGTAAAGCCCATGCCCTATAAGGTCAATATTTCGAAGATATAGATCAGGGGTTCTCAATTATATTAGCTGAAGGGCCAGGAGAATGCCAACAAACACAGGTTGATAGATTTTGGTACTTGAGGGACAAAATACACCTGAAATTCTTATGTTTCTCTTTATATTTTAGAAGCAAGTCGAGGGCCAAAAATCAATGGTTGGCGGCCGGATTTGGCCCGGGGCCACCGCCGCCTATTGAGAACCCCTGACTATAGATGTGGATTAATTTTTTTGCATAATATCAATCAATCAATCAAGTTTATTTATTCTCAACATAAGAATATAAATAAAAGTTCAACAAATTTAAATTGGAAATACAATATAAATATATAATTATTAATAGAAACGACATTAATGGTGAATGAGATGGGGACACTACTAAATAAAAAATAGCGTGATGTTGAGTGCCCGGTAAATAAAGAGGTATAAAAATTAAGACAAGCAAATTGACCAATGTACAATTTGAAAGCCAAAGAGCATCACTAAACAGTCGAATCAAACCGTATAAAGTATGTATAAGAAAAAAAATAGGCAAGATGTTCTTGGGGTCGATCAGACAAAACATAGACAAATCAGATATACAAACATACAAAAAAACTAAACACACGCACATGACAAGACAGGACAACACGCAACAAGACCGACAGAGAATATCAGGTATTATAACAGCCAGACCAAAAAAGCGAGCAAGAAAAAAAATTATGGAAAATGGTAATTGTTTGTAAAGGCTGATTGAGTGGTTTTTCAGGTTTGTTTAAATATGAGAGGACAGAGAAATACTTAAGGTGAGTTGGCAGATTTTCCCATAATATAGGACATTGGGAAACTAGGAGTGGTCCTAGCAAAGACAGTGTTGTTCGCTGGATAATATTCATGCCAGTGCCTGGTGTTATAATAATGAGAGGGTCTATCGATGTAAGAAAAAGTCATCAGGAATGAGATCAGCCGGGAGGTTATCATGGTGGAATTGGTACATGAAAGCTGCTAACTGTAGTTTATAGTTGTCATAAATTTTCGGTTTTGAGAGACGAAAAGAGTGGGTCAGTATGAGCAAGCTAAATAGAGTTAGTGCATGTTCTTACTATTCTTTTTTGAAGTAGAAAGAGCGAGTCAAGATTGGCTTTGTTGGAATCGGCCCATATCCTTGCGGCCATACGAAAGAGGGGGTAGGAACAAGTGGAATGTATGATGTTCAGTGACCAGGGGAGGAATGGTCGAACTAAGAATGTTATACATTATATTGACATATTTTAGGAAACTGTTGTGTCTGGAAGTCCATGATAAATTGTGATCAAAGAGTATGCCAAGGAATTTAGTTGTTTCTATTGCTATTGACAATACAACATGTACAATTTGGAATTAGTTTAATTATAATTGTACTTTTTTAACAATTTTACGCCCACAATGACCTTGAGCAATTTTTAGTCCTGCTTGCCTGAAACTAAAGTTCAAATTCCAAAAGTTAGATAAATGATACATTGTTCGTATTCAGTTGACTAGAATATACAGAGTCCATATTTAGCTCAAATTACTGATACTGACCGGTTCGTCCCACCTGTTTTTAACCTGAAAATTAGCTTGAATTTAGGGGTGGGATGGGTGGGATGATAATGGGATCTCCACCCTAACATGAAACTCATGAGCATCAACATGCGCCTTAAGAACTAAATTATCCCGATATTTTAGTCTGTCAAATGATGTGTGTGATCCAAAAGACATGTAAATGAACTGGAAGCATGAAAACTAAGTAATTTTCAAATGAACAAATAAAAAGATACTCCAAAACGTTAATGTATTTAGAAATATTGCAGCTATTTGATTAGTAATCTATTGCCTTCCAGCCAAAAAATCATGGTGAGGGTTATAATAGGATTATGTACTTATTCTTCGATTCTTTCAAAACTTGGGGGTGGGATTATAATCGAGATGGGACTATACTCGGGTCCAGTATGGTATATTTTTTATTTGATTTACCCCGGTATAAACTTTGACCCCTGATTCCTTAATTAGAACAAGGGGGACCTCGTAGGACTTTGATTAGGTTGCTTTCATTTTGTGTGGTTCACAAATTAGGAATTCATCCTGAAAAAAAAAAACCGAGGGCTGATTTATTTCCGCCTTCTGGCACCACAGACCTAAAGTGCCTGGAATAAATTTACCCCATTCACATTTTGCCATGTGAGGTAGGTGTCAAACTGGTCTTAAATAACAGAATGCATTCATCTCTAGCAAGGTCATTGATTTGTAAGAGAGAAACGTTGTGCAAGCGATTCCATTCTTACCGCTACCAGTTGAGAGACTCCAACGCAAATGGCCAATTTGGCAAAGAGCAAATATTTCACGTATTTAAAACCTGGCCAGGTCTCACATTTTGTGTCACATGTTTTGATGGCAGGAAGACACATAGAGGGGATTCACTTGTCCACTGTTGTTGTTGTTGTTTTGTTGTGAAAAGGGTTAAACATTTACCTGTAATATCTGCATACTTCGATGGATTTCAACCAAAATTGAGTCATAGGTGCAACATGGAACCCTCATTTGTTGACAAGATCAAAGGTCACATACCAAGGTCAAAAGTCATGTGAGGTCAAGTTGTAACATAGGCTGAAAATTAAAATGACTCAGTTGGTTCAATTGGAACCAAACTTGGTTTATGGATATCACATGGAACCCTCATTTGTTGATGAGTCAAGGGTCATGTGAAGTCAATTTGTTAAGACTGCTGTTATGGTAATATTGACCTCAATGAAAAAGTTGAAGTTCAATTGGAACCAAACTTGGTTTATGGAACCCTCATGAGGGTAAAAGTTCACAGCTCAAGGTCAGAGGTCATAGGGCCCTATCATTTCCAACCATGCAGCACTAGCGGTCCGAGGACCGCAGTGTATTTTTTGTAACTTAGGCGGACCTGACCTGAATTCCAGGTTACCCCCTCCCACCCTGGGGAATTTTGGAAGGTTTTGTATTATGATGCAATTTTTTATTTACTTACAGATTGGTACCATGCAGGGTAAGCTCCAGAACTGGTGCACAGATGTAAAGCACATGCAGATGATGCTAGAAGACAAAGCACATGACATCATCGACAGAATGTAACATTCCCACTGGACTCTTGTTTATTTAAGCCTCAATTCAACACAGTTGACACTGTTTTGAGAAGATTTGTAGCTGCTTTTCTCAACAACATCTCAATTAGACTGATTATATGCCAGAAATAGAGGAAGGGGATTCCTGCGTTGGTGTGAAATGACGCTTCCTGGTCGAAGTTGGCAAGGGACATTGCAACATTTGCCTGAACTTGCAGAACAACTGTGCTGTCTTGTTGTGGCGCATGTTAGTGCCCCCCCAAACAAAACACCACTATTTGACACCATCTTTAGTGTGTGCCAAGGAGGGAGTAATTAAGTGGATACCTTTTTGGTGGTGAAATGTTCTAGATTCCGTCACATATCTCGCACTCAGTAACAGCGTCTTACACCGTATACACACACAGCCTATCATGTCAGTTTCAAACCAGTGACTTAAGAATGACCCGACTTTAAACATAGCGACCTGTAACATAGTTTTTGAAAGCTAATGTGAGATTCTGACTGATTTGTCAAAATCCCTTGTAACTATTTGATGCCTCGCTTACCGCCAATACTATATGTACTATTGGATTGCATGTAAGCGCAGGTCACGCAAAGAGATACGCACGCGTATGTCATGTCCAAGGAATTAGGGGATACTGCCGACCATAATTTTTAATTAATCTAATAGTGGCACTATTCTTGAGTGTGTGTGCGCTGTATTCCAGCGGCGACTTGCATGGCCATGCATCTTGGGCCACCATTTGAATCCAGTGGTTAGGGGTTAAATGCTCACTTAACATTGAAAATGAAAAATTTATATTTTTGGGACTTGCGAAATTACAATGAAAACATTGATGTGCTTAATGAAGTGAAAATATTGAAAAGCTGCCAGCTGCCCTATGAGATAATTCAAATGGTTTGGTCCTGGACAAGATTTGGGCAATAATCTCACAGTGTAGAATGGATGCATCGAAAGTTACCAAGCATTGGTATGACGTAATAGAGGTTATCCATGTATCACGATTAGGGGTCATGTTGGGGGGGGGTTAAAAATACAATCGCACCAGACAAATATGGAATGTGGTCCAGGTGCAAAGCAGGTGAATGTATAGTCCTAAAGTTGGCCACTGAGTCTGAACACGGAAACCTCTATTTATGACTAAAAGATAGCAGGTAGCCAAGATCTCTCCATTAACTTTTGTGGTGTGAACTCATTTTTTGTTAATTTTCAAATAGAGTCAGAAGCCATCTTTTGCCCCCATTGGTCACAATGGGACTTATGTGATGAATATTTGAAAGCTGCAGTAATAAACTAGTTGGCTCATAATCATATCCATTTCAATCAGAAATGGTGTTTTAACTGTTAGTTCTCCAGGATACAGGATAGTTATAATCTTTACTTGGAGAAGGCCAGTGCAAGCAAGTGTTCAGAAGAAAAAAAACGCTGCACTGACGAGACTCCACCCACACCCAAGCAACCTCCATATTACTAGCATGGCAATATCAATTAAGCTAACAAGCCAGGGCGGGTAGAGGAATGATAGGTGTCCGTGGCTTTGTTAGTGGATAGCTTCAGAATGGTTTTTCAACACTACTGGGCAGTTCCAGGAAAAGATAATAAATATTCAGTCAGAAGTGGTGTATGAAAGTCAGGTATGCTTCGTCCGTCCTCCACCTACGGAATGTCGTTCATAGCCTTCTCTGATAGCTATTGATGCATGCGTATAGCACACGCCAACCTTCACGCTCGCGATAGCAGCTGGGGAAGACACGTGAAAGCTATGACGTCAACTCTCCTACAGTTCAGCACGGACAAAGCTTAGGGAGTTATGTTCATCAGATAGCCAGGTTCAGAGGCCATGCACAATGCCAGTGCTGCAGGGGAATGTAGAATTCTTTGTTCATGGATTCGAAATCTTGCAAAAAAGATGTTACGTTTACAACAAGTTACTTGCATTGGAATATCGGCACTAAACTGCCCTCCCCTCATCCTTAGCGGCTGGTATTCTGAAAGGGAGAACTGGGTGTAACCGGTTAGTCCTACGTAAGGGACCTTTCCTTTAAACATACTCTAAAGATGTGGCTTGTGACAGGTGAGAAAATTCCTCATGGATGGGCCGGAACGGCCTCTTCTAATCCATGAAGAATTTTCTCACCTTTTTACTTTACTTTAACAGTATTTTGAAAAGAAAAGGCTGCTCATGTCGGACTTAAACCGGTTAAAAGCCCAGGTTGTCTCCCTTTCAGAATACCAGCCATTGGTTATTTGAGATATCCTGACCTGCTCAACGAGTGAAGTACACCAAAAGCAAACCTTATCAGATTTAAACTGACGAACATTTCAATCAGTGCACTGTAAATCTTTTCAACATTTGGAAAATAAGAAGTATCTTACAAGGCTACTCCTGCAAATTCTTTTTGGTTAATTAAGGTGCATTTGTGATTGATCTAGAACCTTGTTTTTGTTTCATTCGATTATCCCCTCCCCCCAAAAAGGTGCATTTTGAAGTTATAAACAAATGTATCATGGTGCCCATGGACCACTGATACCGTAATTGAAAGAATGTATTTCGTCCATAAACAGACAGTTGAGCGAAATTTGCAAGCAAAATATTGGACAAGGCTAACGGTTGTGGGTTTCAAGCCTTGTTGTTGAAACTGCTTGTTGTGCACTTTATGAGGGGAGTCGGCCACCAAACGCCAAAATGACACAGGACAGGGCACAATTTTTGAGTTAGCCGTAATGAAAACGGACCAAAGTACACAATTATATTTTTAAAAAAGCAAATTCCTGCAAAACATTATAGTTATGTAGGAGCATTTTAGAAGATGACCGGTGCCAGGTCACACTGGCTCCGCTAACTTGGGTTTGAGCGACGGCTGTTTGACCAGGAAATTAGTTTAATTTCTTAACTAAAATGATATGTTCGAGTTTGTAAAGGAGATTGCAGCTTAATTTTAATACATCACTGAAAGATCGCTAAATTTATAAAGGTATGGATGAAAAATTGACACACAAGGAATCCACTCAGGCATGTCTTCATTTGTATCTTTATTAAATGTCCACACACAAAATAATTTGTATTGCTTGAAAGTGATTAACATTAAACTATCTACCTTTGTTTTATGTACTTCAAAAATTTTAATCCCCGAATGTAAGAACCCATACCTCAAAATAACATAATTACATTAAGGTCAGTCCAAGGTATCTAAGTTTTAAGACATGCAATAGCTTGCATTAATTCAAGTTTTCCGAAAGCATATTACGCAGTACGTGGAGTGCAACTGGACATTTTCAATCCACTCACGCTACAATTCGCGTATTTTTTTAACAGCTTCACTGAGTTGCTGCTGTATGCGGAAAATATGCAGAGGGTATGAATACTATATTAAAGACATCAGTGATTTGCAAATCAGAAAATCAAAAAAAAAAATCATCAAAAATCAGATTTGTACAGCTATCCTTGTCCACAAACGGGCGTAGGAAAAGACCGTGTCCACTAAAGTGTTAATATCAACAAATAGCTGCTTTATTCTGTATGATGGGCAATCCACTGTCATGGATGTACATTTTACCCATTCCTGATTAAACAGTATTCCAATTAAACCAGAATGTTGATGTGAATTTATTTTGTTGATGTTTACATGAGCATAACTTTAGGGAACCCCAACGCGTTAAAAAGATTATGGCTTAGAAGTGAATGTAATGGACGTTACGAGAAGGACAAGCATTTTTGGGAAACATTCTACAAAAAAGCTTTCTGAAGTTGCCAACCGCAAACTTCATGTTTCCGTTTAATATGAACCATAACAACAAAGTAATCAACTATGAATACAAGGGGATTAACACCTTACTGTTAGTATAGAAACACTTCAAAATTTGTTGTCTTGGACGTTACATTGTGGAAACGTCATGGACGTTACCACATGTTGAGTTTGCACAAAAAATTACTCATTCCTATATGATAATTAGAGTTATGTGCTTAGTTGCAGCTCAGATTAAGTAGAGCATAATATTTAGAACTCCAGATAATTAACAGGATATAAGCTCTAGAAAATACGTCATGGGATGTTTACAAAGGGGACTCACCGTGGAATTGCCCATATATTCCATCAGGACCTCAGCTAGCCTATATAACATGCTTTGTGGCGGGCGTTTATTTGTGCACAAGGTGCAATGGAAAAGTAGGTGTGAAAGGCTAGTTCAGCTACTGATTGACTTGTTTTCTGAGCGGTAACTGTTATTAAACATACTTTAGCACAACTATTTTGGTATGTGTTCATCTTTGCATTTCCATGTCAACTTGCAAACATTATTAAAATCGAGGGTTGACAAACGTAACTCAGCACTGAAAGACATATTAAAGAATTTCTTTAATTCTGCTTGCTAATACTGCTTTTAGAAATGTGATGTTAATATTTTCTACTAAGGCCAAATCTATTCATAATCAAAATTTAAACATCTCATAAAGCTCATTATATGGTGATTTAAGCAAACATTACATAAAGTTGTTCTTTCAGTGTGGAGTTATTTCTGATTTTCACCCCTCGAAATGAACCCCCAAATAGCATTGGAAGGTATTGCAGGAGGAAAGGGTGTGCCACTGGATTTGAAACTCATGTCATCGCCCCATATGACAAATTCAAATTTTACTAAATTTATTTAATTGCACTCATAGGCAGTCAATATTGTATATTAACAAGAACAATATAGCAGCAAAAGCTTTATACCTAGTTCTTTGTCAAAGACGCCTCGCATTTAGCCATGTCGAAAGCCGAAGGGCATGACTCACTTGAGCGGTCCAGAGAGGGGCAGACTCGCCACAAATTGAATAAATAACAAAAGCCTTGATAAAAGGCTACTTATACCATAACACATACCAATACCACACAAGTGTCACTCCATTATTATTACTGTAACACTGGGTATAAGCCCACCTCCAATTTTAAAGAAAATACAGGCGCTAGCTTACGGGTATAATACGCCCAGGGGTAATTTTAGCATTCAGTGAAACAATGTGGCAGTATTACACAAACCAAAAATCACATTTCGAAAGTTTGAAACATTTATCCAGAGCCATCAAAGCAAGGCCCCAATGGCATGGGATTTGACGTTACTAGAAATCACCGAACCAATCGGGTATACGCCCACCTTCGGGTATAAAGCACACCCCAATTTTTAAAGGAAAAATACAGGATGGAACGTAAGCATACACTCGGGGTATAGCCAAGGTATTAAATTTTAGCTCAGGAAAACAGTGGCGTATACACAAACAAAATCACATTTCAAAACTTTGGAAAAACTATTTCTATAAAAGCCATCAAAGAGGGGCCCAATGCCTTGGGATGGCTTGTTTACTAGAATTTACTTTGGAAGAATGTGATTGCAAATATTGAACTGTTACTTGATGTTTTTTAATATCTGCTACAATAAAAGTCTACAAAAATGGTATGCTGGTTGAATTAATATGCCTCGTGTATTTATATTGCAATTTTGTATCTGATAATGGCTCCCAAGTTTCTAGCCTCTCACGGGTATAGCCCACCCCTATTTTGCAAAGTAGTAAAATCTTCCTTTTGGGGTGGGATTATACCCGAGTGCTTACTAGAGCTGGTATGGGTTTGTGTTTTCTTTGTCGAAATGTTGGTAAATCATTAAAACCCGCTTGATGGCGAGAATCTGTAAACAATCAATCTTGAATGCCAATTCTCAATTAATTAATATACTTTATAACACACAAAGGTTTAGATTGAGCACTGCATGGAAAAAACAAATTAACCTCACTTTGACTCTTTCATCCACACTTTATAGCCAGGGCCCATTGGGAGGTGGGGCCTTGGTTTGAACTATTATAATTCTACGCAAAAAAGTGGATCAACTTCTGGAGTTCATTGGGCTTTTATTAATGATATATGTAACAAAAGTTATTCACATATTTTGAGATCCGTATTGAAACGGTTACTTGGGGTAACACAAGTTATAAAAGCTTAGGTTTAAATTCAAAGACTCTTGGCAGTTGGAATTACAATCATTTGATTGTGGAATTGGGCCGGTTACAAAAAGTGATAAGGATATTCCATGAATATTCTTGTCGACAAAATTTGCCATGGTTGTCGCCATGCCTGGAGAAGTTGCATTGTCGGCCAACGTTGTCGACAACAGCCTTGTCGATCCAGCCCTAGTTTGCTTCGGGTAATCTTACAATTACAAATTTTATGACAATAGCAAAAGTTTAAATATCTAAAAGATACAAAGTTGTTTACAGATCTTCTAAATAATACATGTGCACACTCCATTTCTACTAGATTTTTTATTTGCAAGATATAAAGAAATAAAAACAGGAAAAGAAATGCCACAGTATTTATTGGAATTTTCAGGACCAGTCATAACAGTCAAACCAAGGTTAAAGACCCATCAGTGATCAGACAGAGTGAAAATATTTGTGAAATTTGCAGGAATAATTTAAAAGGAGGATAAGTCGGTAGAATTTCATAAGTTATTTTTCAGAATAAGAAATATGGGGGGGGGGCTTGGGAACGGATTTTGTCTCCGAAAGTAGGCTTGGGAACTGAAAATTTTGAGAAATGCAATTTTGGGAGCAGAAATTGGCTAAGATTAGCTTAGGAGGCCAAAATTTTCTGAGAAAAGGGGACCTTAAGAACTGAATTATGTTTCAACGGGGGTCTTGGGAACTGATGGAGAGCCGTGAAAAGGTGGGGTCTTAAGGGCCGAACATACCTGTACCTCTTTCCAATGTCAGTTCCCCCGCGGGGAAGGGGAAGAATAACAGGAAAAGAAAGAAAACGGCAGTGTTCAAAGATACGAATCTCCATTCAATGACATGTTGTAGTAAAAGTTGGGGGTCCGTGCGGACATGACTTAAAAATACCGATTTTGTCTTTATTAGGCTGCATTTGGTCGTATCACTTGCAGGGTATGTTAGAATACCAATACTAAGTTCCAGACATGCAAAAATTGATTTGGATGATTTTTTGTTTATCTGCTTTATCAAATTACTGATAGTGGCTTTAAATAATACAGGCCTCGCATTCTGTTATGATCTCCGTTTCCCTCCCATTTCAAGTGTGATGATAATTATTATACCAATTGGAAATGAGATTTAAGTATTTTTTTTTGAGATAAAAAATGCCCCCACTTCATAATTGTTAACAAAGTTTGGTAATGACCTAATATTAATAGAAATGAAATTTAAATAAAGTGTTTTTGGTAATTGACATTAATTGACCTTGACATTTCATCTAAAGTTCTCTCTGTCCCCCTCCTAAATATTGTTACCAAGTTTGATATCATACAATTGACTTAATTGGACCCATATATAAGTCCTTCAAGATCAAAAAGCCTTCCCCACATGAATAAGGTATATTGTGCACCATGAGCTGATTACAGTTCTGACTCAAAACCAAATATTATTGTTCTTTGTTTATTTGTACTGGAGTAGTAATTTATCCACAATCAGCTGTTCAGGAGATTTTGAGTTGTCACACTGTAGGTCTAGTGCAGGAAACAATATGACAAATTTCCTCAAATACTCTTTTTCACATTGGGTGTTTTTGCTCCTACATTAAAGTAGTTAAATAGCATTTTGTACAATTTTATCCTTGATTTAAAAGCTAAAAAATTTTTTTTTTTTTTAATTTTTTAGGTTTTTTCTTTTTTTAAATTTTTTAGTTTTTTCGTTTTTTTTTTTTAGAAAAATTTTTGTTTTTACCTAAATGCACTGAAAAAGGAAAAATAGTGGATTTTTGATGATTTTAGCAATGGTTGTAAAAAAGAACTCAAAACATCTTATTCCAAAAACATTATGAGCAAGGTAAGTATGACAATTGGTTTTTGACGCACACACACACCATGAGTAAATTGTAACCCAACCTATAATTGTGAGTCAGTACATGGTTGACGGTTCTTTCAAAGAGTGTAAACACATTACTGAAACAGCACTTTATTATGAAATATTTCCTCGACTTTGCCATTGATTCCCTTTAAAATTTCCCCTCCTAGTAAGGCCCATGTGCAAACAGTGCACAATGACATAAAAATCCTTATCCACTGCTTCACATGTGATTCTTTATCAACAAACTGTAGAGTGTGCAGTGGCGGATCCGTATTGAAAACGTCAAAATTACCGGGGGTGAAGGGTGAAACTTGTCCAAAAGCTTGCCAAAATGTGCTGAATTTGCAAGATTTTGGCAGAGAATACCGGGGCGCGCCCCCCTCCCTGGAGCCACGCCTGGTGTGTCATACATTGTGTACCGTGTTTGAAACAAGAGTATTTTATCAATAGAACACGGTATTTACTCTAGTATCACCATATTCATTAAAGATAAGTGGGGCTGGGGAAAACTTTTTAAATAAAAAAAAATCTGATTTCAATCAAATCTAATTTTTTAATTTAAAAAAAAAACAAAAAAAAACAGTATAACCCTTGAAGTCCAGCAGGTCATATTTGTCTTGAGAAATAAGGCGAAACTCGTATTTAAGCGGATGCAGAAATATGTCCCTGCCGAATTGCGCGATCATTAACATACAATAAATGCAACTAAAATGTATGAAGCTACCGGGGGGAAGGGGGGGATGGGGGGGCAACTCAACTTTTTTCAGGTAGGAATGTGCGGCCACGATTTCCAAAATTGGGGCTTGGGAAACGGATTTGTTTCTGAAAGTAGGGGCTGAAAACTGAAAATTATGAGAAATTTGCAGCTTGGGAGCTGAAATTTGGTCAACAAATTCAGCTTCTGAGGCCAAAAGTTTTCTGAAAAAGGGGCCCTTAAGAACTGAAGTGTGCTTCCACACTGGGGGGTCTGGGAATTGCCTGCATGGAGAGACGCAAAAAAAGGGGGTCTAAGGGCCGCACACCAGACCATACCGCTTTCCAATGTCAGTGCCCCCCCCCCCCCCCCCACCCCCCCCCCCCACCCCCCCGCTGAGAGTCTCAATATGAACCCACTGTCCCCTCCCCGACATACCGCCCATCCCCCTCCCAAGACATCCCTCCCCGACACCCCCAACAATCTCCTCTCCCAGACCACCCTTCACCGGGGGGGGCTAGCAGGGGTAGGGACTTGGCTGGGGTGTGACATAAAATGTTGCCCCCCATGCCCCCCCAAAACCTTCAATGAGTCACTTTTGTTGAAACTTATTTGCAACTTTTCTTCAATAGGCACTCAGGTGCCCTTAAAATATTTATGCTGAATTTCATTATTTTTTCTCTAGGTTATATAAATCAAGAAACTTCTTTGAAATATTTTAATTGAAAACTCACGGGTGCAGTGCAACAAGTACCCCATGGTCATTTTTACCTGGTTTACCCTAGTTTAAATGATATTATATAGAAGCTCGGAGAAAATGGCGAGCACAGAACAATAGGACAAAAAATACCACGGTCTCGAACCCGGAGGCCTCCGATTTGTAGGCGCGAGAAACACCACCGGGCCACAGAGGGGACCATGTTGAACGGTGGGATACCAGTGAACGAGCACTAATGTATTTCAGTCTTATTTCAGAGTTTTAAGCGGCAGAATTATATTTTTATTAGTATAGGAATGGAGGCCCTTATATGCATGATTCTAGCAGCATCTATGACATATTTTTATGCGAAAACTCAATCAATGCACTCGAGGATCACGAAATGATACAACCAGAGAGAAAGTAAATGGTAGTTTAAATGAGTACACAAACATGTTGAAGAAATACAGCTTCTGTATCAACTTATTTGTGTTCTCTTTGTTTGCAGGGATTGAAAAAAGTGTAAACTTCCCGGGAAGATCGTCGCATTTCTCACAGATTGTCACTATATCGTATGTAAAAATTTCCCTCTAAATGCAAATTTCCCTCCAAATTGCCAACTTTCCTGGGAAGAGAGCTTCCCAAAATTCCCCACTTTTTCGCGCCATGATTGTTGGTAGGGACGGCCGAACAGGAGGTGGCGGCCAAGCTCATTCATTATAAGCAACTACATGTACGGAGTGCAAAACCCGAAACCAATTTGGGGTGCTTTGATGTGTGTCGGTCATGAGGGTTCCCATGACCCACATAGGACGTCTTCCTCGTTCGTTAATTCATACAAAAAAATCAGAAATAACCCTTCAGTGGAGTTGATTCTTCACCTCACGGTTTTGGGAATAAGAACTCCTTGACAAACAATAAAAAATTCAGAATTTTTCATCAAGATTTTGCTTTTACGTGTTAAACCAATGCATGGCGACGTCTGAAATTGGGATTTCTTGGCCGGCCTCCCCTGAGCCGTAATTAAATTGAGGATAGGACTAAAAGACGGTCAAAGGATACTTCCTCTGCTTGGTGTTTGAATCGCCTGCAAGGTTGCTATTTTCAAAAATTCATTCAATTCATGGAAAGCCATGGGTAGGTGCTTGTGCCGACTGTTACCAACCCAGGGAAGCAGGTTAAAGAGGGGACACTGGACATTTGAAAATGTGCGCCCTCAAGATTGTTCAAATGATATTTTGCCATGGTTGTAAAGCTTTTATATACAAAAGGCCCTCACCCGAATGATTCGACAAATCAGCGTCCTTATGGGTAACAGACCGATTTTATAATTTAACGTCGCCGGCGAAGCGTTTTTAAATTCAGCAGACGACGAAAAACGGCTTTGCTTTTAACACAAAGAAACACACACTCCCCGGATGCATGTTTCTCGTATGCCACACTGTTTGACCGGTCTATAACCTTTGTGGTTTAATATCAGTGAGTACCGAGTCACAAATATTCATGTAATATACATATTTGTTGATTTTAAGTTATGGAAAACTTAAAAAGTTGCTACAAATTACATGAGTTCTTATCCTCATATCACTGTCCCTATTCGTTTTGGGGTATGTTATTTTTATGTGCAAAATATATCTCTGTTCTTCCAAATGGCCCTAGACTATAATTTGAGAGCAAATTGAAGAAATTTCATATTTTGTGAAAAGTTGCCAGTGCCAGTGCAACTGTTAAAACCAGATGTTACAGAGATCAAAGATGGAATGGTCAAACCAAAGACTCATGCAGAAGAAACAATTGGACTAAGTTGCAGAATTTGGCAAAGGATGGTGCTCCAGTAATGGCATCAAAGGGCAGGCCAAGATATTAATGTTCCGAAGTTTAATAATAAGAGGGTGGACACCTGATATATGCACGGTGTTTGTATAGGAATTATGAAAAATTGCTCGTTTCTTGTTGTTGATGTTAGTCATCGAGGAGAGAAAAAAAAAAAAAAAAAAATCTTCAGCTATACCGACCAACCCTTGTAACCACAAATGTTAGACAGATTAGAGTTAATTAGACACAAAACTGTCAAGAACACCCCAAGGACAAGGACTTTTTGGAAGTTACTACTCCGTTCCAAAACAAGTAATTGTGTATTACCTGCACGAATAGTCACAACATCTACCAATTTATGCAATATTCTTGAAAGTAGTATTCTCACAAAGAGGAAGCAGGCTGCATTACGAATAACCAACAAGGAACAAAAATCAGGAACTATGCACTAATTAAGTATTTTATGTGAAAAGCAACCACTATCTTAAAATAATGAGGATATTATCCATTGGTCAAATAAGATTCTTATAGTTGTTGTGGAACTTCTTGAAAGTTTTCCAAATTAACCACCCCAACCTAGACCATTATTGGAATTTGAACCGTAATGTAACCCCAAATCCGTAACCTAATTATAAAACTAACCTGAATTATAGCCACAGAACTTGTATCAAGGTTTTAGATAAGGTTAGAATTGAATTTGAGGGGTGGCCCCAATTATAAATCTCATTTAAGTGGTGGAAAGCTTCCGAGTATCGAGCATTTTTATTGTATTATTCAGTTTTCCTGCCTTTATGGTATGATTCTAGCAGCATCTATGACATATTTTTATGCGAAAACTCAATCAATGCACTCGAGGATCACGAAATGATACAACCAGAGAGAAAGTAAATGGTAGTTTAAATGAGTACACAAACATGTTGAAGAAATACAGCTTCTGTATCAACTTATTTGTGTTCTCTTTGTTTGCAGGGATTGAAAAAAGTGTAAACTTCCCGGGAAGATCGTCGCATTTCTCACAGATTGTCACTATATCGTATGTAAAATTTCCCTCTAAATGCAAATTTCCCTCCAAATTGCCAACTTTCCTGGGAAGAGAGCTTCCCAAAATTCCCCACTTTTTCGCGCCATGATTGTTGGTAGGGACGGCCGAACAGGAGGTGGCGGCCAAGCTCATTCATTATAAGCAACTACATGTACGGAGTGCAAAACCCGAAACCAATTTGGGGTGCTTTGATGTGTGTCGGTCATGAGGGTTCCCATGACCCACATAGGACGTCTTCCTCGTTCGTTAATTCATACAAAAAAATCAGAAATAACCCTTCAGTGGAGTTGATTTCTTCACCTCACGGTTTTGGGAATAAGAACTCCTTGACAAACAATAAAAAATTCAGAATTTTTCATCAAGATTTTGCTTGTACGTGTTTTAAACCAATGGCGGACGTCTGAAATTGGGATTCTTGGCCGCCCTCCCCTGGAGCCGTACTTAAATTTGAGTGATAGGACCTAAAAAGACGGTCAAAGGCATACTCCTCTCTGCTGTGTTTGACTCGCCTGCAAGGTGCTTATTTCAAAATTCATTCAATTCAATGGGCAAGCATGGGTGTGCCCCTGTGTGCGACTGTGACAACCCAGGAAGCAGGTTTTTTTAAAGAGACATGGAACATTTGAAAAATAGTGCGCCCTCAAGATTTTTTCAAAATCGATTTTTGCATGGTAAAGCTTTATATACAAAAGCCCTACCCGAAATGATTCAGACCAAATCATTCCTTATGGGTAAAACAGAACGATTTTATAATTTAACGTCGCCGGCGACGTTAAAATTCAAGCAGACGAACGAAAACGGGGCATTTTTTTTGGCTTTGGCTTTTAACACAAGAACATACACTCCGTATGCATGTTTCTCACGCTTATGCAAAACTGTTGGACCGGTCTATAACCTTTGAGGTTTTATATCAGTGAGTACGAGTCCCAAAATATTCATTGTAATATACACATTTGTTGATTAAAGTACAACAGGCCCACAAATTGGGGTTAAAAAAAAAAAAAAACTTAAAAGTGGCCTTACAAATTACTGGAATTTTTATCCTCATATCACTGTCCCTATTCTGTTTTTGGGGTTATGTTATTTTATGTGAAAAATATATCTCTGTTCTCAATGCCTAGACTATTCTTTGAGAGCAAATTGAAGAAATTCATATGTTGTGAAAATGTGCCAGAGTGCCAGTGCCACTTTAAAACCAGTGATACGGATTCAAAAAACGGGACCATGGTAAAACCAAGACTCATGCGAAACAATGATAAGTTGACAGAATTTGCAAAGGAATTGGGGCTCCAGTAATGGCAATCAAAGGGAGGCACAGATATTAAATGTTCCGAAGTTTGAAATCATAAAGAGGTGTTGCACCTGATTTATATGGCCGTTGTTTGTATAGGAATATGATGAAACTGATCGTTTCTTTGTGGTTGATGTTAGTCATCGAGCGAGAGAAATTCAAGTAGTATTAGAAATTTGTTAAAAAAAGTAGACTGTAGAGTTAACTTAGACCACCAAAAATGTCAGAAAACCCGAAGAGTACAAGACTTTTTGGAATTTAAAATCGTTCCAAAAAAAAAAAAAACAAGTAATTGTGTATTACCCTGCACTGAATACACGTCACAACCATACCAATTTATGCAATATCTTGAAAGTACGGGGTATCTCAAAGGTGTTGGAAGCAGGCTGCATTCGAATACCAACAAAGGAAAAAAATGAATCAGGAACTATGCCAAATTAGTTAGTTTTATGTGAAATAGTAACCACGTATCTTAAATATGCTTATAGTGATCATTGTAAAAATAAGGACTTCGTAAGTTGTTGGTGAAATTCTTGAAGGTTTTTCCAATATTAAACCACCCAACCTAGACCATTATTGGGAATTTGAACGTAATGTAAACCAACATCCTTTAACCCTATTATTAAACCCAACAGGAATTATAGCACAGAATTGATTCAAGGTTTTAGATAAGGGTTAGAATGGAATTTGAGGGTGGCCCAACAATATCAATCTCATATTAAAGTGGTTGGAAAGCTTCGAGTATCCGAGCATTTTATGGTATTATTCTTAGTTTCCTGCCTTTATGGTATTTACCAACTGCTTATTTTGAACAGTATTGTTTGTTGTAAATGCATTGCACATTTATTGAGTAGTCTATGTAATAAGAGGGTGTTACATCGAACGGGCAAGAACCAGTTCAAATTGTTTTGTTTAAGAATAAAAACAATTTTTTATTTTTACGTTATTTTACTGAAAAAAAACAACAAAATATGCACTCAATTCACACACTATTATGCAACTTCGGTAGAAGATTTAGGGGGCCCTCTATAATTTCTATGTTTGGGACGAAGACTTTAATGGTGATCTTAGGACACATGTTTCAAGGCACAGAGTTGAATTGAAAGACAAATTTTAACATTTTCAATTAGCCAACAAATTCAAAACTGGCACTGAAACTTTCTCCTGGACACTGTTAGAATTCGAAACTTTACAATTTAAAAACAAGTCCTTGTGCACATCATCCCATTCAGCCCTGGAGCCCCCTGGAGCAGAAACACATCAAAATAAGCAGTGGCGTAACAGGCTTTCCCGCTCTGAGGGGGCAAAAATGTCCCTCTTAGGGGGGCAAAGGCCGTAATTTTTCACAGTCAGAAGGGCTAATAAACGGGGCACTGGCCACAAGTTACTCCGCCAGCCCCCCAAAATTGCATTGCATGGGACCAGCTGAAGAATCAGAGGTTCACCTAGCCAATTTCCCAGGCAGATGACGCTGCAGAAAAACAAGGCCAAAGATGGCTGCAAGCATCCAAAATCCACAAGGCGGTTCTCGAACCACAAAGGGTCCCCCGCCCAGTGCAGTAGCTAAAGAAACAAGATATGTCAACAATTGTAAGATCTAAGGGAAGATTGTGATGGCCCCCCAAGTTTCATACTCCTACTACAGTGTTAAAGTGATTTGACTCGGATTGACCCACATGACCTTTGAAATGACCTTCCAAAGTGTCAATTACACGGGTTAAATGTTGACCACACCGCACCAAGTTTCATCCCTCCTCAACATGATTAGTATTTGACCTTAAATGAGGCCCCACACGACCTTCAAATGACCATCCAATTTTTGGCACTGAATGATGACCACACACCAAATTTCACTCGCATTGACCACATGTAAGTGATTTGACTGGATGACCCACATGACCTTGAAATGACCTTCAAAATTTGGTACTTAAATGTTGACCACACCCACCAAGTTTCATCCTCCTACCACCAGTGTAGTGATTTGACTGAATGACCCCGCATGACCTTCCAAATGACCTTCAAAATTTTGGCCACTGAATGTTGACCACACCCACCAAGTTTCACCTCTACCACATTTTTTAGTGATTTGACCTGGAATGACCCCACATGACCTTGAATGACCTTCAAAATTTTTTGGTACTAAATGTTGACCACACCCAACCCAAGTTTCATTCCCCTACCACATGTTTAGTAATTTGACCTTGAATGACCCCGCATGACCTTTCAAAAATTTCGGCATGAATTGTGACCACACCCACCAAGGTTCATCCGCCTACCACATATTTAGGGATTTGGACCTGGATGACCCTCATGACTTCCAAATGACGGTTGCAAAAGTTTTGGAACAGAATGTTGATCATACCCACCAACTTTTACCCTCCAAGCACATGTCAAGTGATTTGACCTTGGTATGACCCTCGGATGACCTTGAAAGACCAGTGATTTGACCTTGGATGCCTCGGATGACCTTGAAATGACCCTTCAAAATTTTTGGTTACGGAATGTTGACCACACCACCAATTTTCATCCTCCTACCAATGTTGAGTGATTTGACCTTGGATGAACCCCGCATACCTTCAAATGACCTTCAAAAATTTCGGCACTAAATGTTGACCCACACCCACAAGTTTTAATCATCCTACCACAACCAGATAGGTTTATAGGAATTAACTCAATTTTTGCCTATTTTGACCTGTGACCAATGCCACATGCCCCTCCTCCGAACTCATCCCGCGCCTACTGGAGTGACATCGATGGTGCGAAGATGGACACCCATACTTGCTCCCATCAAAAGGATATCGTGTTGACAACGTTTAGTATAGCGATTTAGCCCATTTTTGCCCATATTGACCCTATTTTGACCCCACATTTGACCTTTGACCCATGCCACATGAACCCCCCCCCCCCCCCACCTTTGTATCCCACCAAACACCTACTTGAGATACAGCTATGTTGCGGGAAGATGGGACTTCAACACTTGCTTAGTTCAAAGATATCGTGAGGGGACACACACACACCACGCACGGACGGCTAACATTTCTATAGTCCCCTTCGCCAACAAAAGTTGGCGGGGGACTACAAAATCAATAATGCATGAGTTACATGTGGGGAATTGGTTCCTTGTGGAATTGAGTGGGAGAAGATTTTCCCTGTAGCATGGCTGACGAGGCAGTTGAGCCAGAGGGGGGCAAAATTTGTAAGGTGTCCCAGTGCTTGCTCCAATAAAGTCTGAACGTGCTGAAATGCGTGAATTTACTTTATTTTGCCCAAATTTAAAAAAAAAAAAAAAAAAAAAAAAAAAAAAGAAAATGCATATATTTTGGTCCATATCCTCCCACTTTTTCGACCAAGGGGCCAACGTGTGCCATGCCCTGAGAAGTATTGGAAAGAGAAGATGAGCTCTCTTATTTGAGGGTTTTGCATATTGGCTGGAAGAAGTGAAGTGGCCAAGCCCAAAAGATGAAACTTTTAATTGGTTCCTTTAGAGGGCAGGTATCAACATCTGTGTATCCTGAATGCAGTTTGTTGACGCAGGGCCGTGAATCTCTATGTAGTACTTTTCATTCAATTTGATGGCTTTCGAAAATACTTTTTCCCTAATTGGAAACATATAACAAAGCTCAACTTTATTTCATCTTTGGTGATGTCTTATGACCCCTCATGTGTGGTGAATTTTCATTTAATTTGACTGGTAAAGTGGTTTTCTTTAAGTGGGTTCCCATTCCACGGAACCTGGGCGCCCGAGCACCAACATGATGGAAACACCTATACATCCTGGAAATAAATAGTGGCCACACTAACTACCATACTATCCTGGTTATTTACAATAGAAATGTCATTTTCCAAACTATGTTATCAATAGCATGTTCAACCTTCCACTGCACCCCTGCCTTCCCCACCCTCCAGCATACATGTTTAGTACCGCCTGCCAGGCGGCTGATGATAAGGAACTTGAACACCACTGCTTTGGGGGGAAGGGGGGGGGGGGAAGGAAGTCAAAATTGAGATTTAAAGTGGTGGCAACAATTAGTTTCCATGATTGCCTGAGCGAATGCTAAAATCACATCTGATTTCACATTTTGGCATGTAATTAGACAGATCAAGAGTATTTGAAACCAAATTTCACCAATACGTTCAAACACATGTTCTTCTCATACAATAAAGATCACTTCCTAAAAAAGCTATTTAGGGAATGGGCCAAGCAAAACACATATATGGCGCAACATAATGTAGACCCTATCATCTTTAGGCTACTAAAGCTTGAATAAATTGACTAGATTGATTTGTATATTGCTGTAAAAACTCGATTTATGTTCTACTGTAGTAAACACTTGGTGCCTACCCATTAAGTTTTCTTGTATCACATGATCAAATGGTAGATGTCTGGTTGTTCCGTCTTTCCGAAAACATGAAGTTTCACTAACCATAATTTGTTCCTGAAGACATCACGCCTCTGAATTTTGGAACATAGCTCTTGATATCTATAGTACAAACATTAATTTGAAAAGAATCAAGCACTTTGTTTTTTTTACCCAAGTGTAGTTAATGAATGAAGTGTTCCATCAAAAACTTGTCCTCTCCGAAAAAGTAACATTTCATCAATCATAAAAATTGTGTCAGAAAATTGACAACCTCACCATTTGGGAATTATAACTTCTTGACTTGCCTACAATGCAAAAACCCAATATTGAAAATAATCATAACTCATTTTTCCAACCCCCAATGAGACAGCCAGGTCACCCCATGTAAAACAACCCGTACGTTTCCCAATCAGGCACTCAACTATTACACTGCCTGGCA